>OX457038.1:1368552-1444953 GCA_949752735.1 Lumbricus terrestris | reverse complement strand
TGTCTGTTTTTGAAAGCCCTCATCCATACTTTAACTTTGGCTGCATGGCTCATCGGGAAACGCATCGTCTCCACAGAGGAATGGAGACGATGCGTTCGTTGCCCGATGTGCAGATCTGCACTGGATGGACTAAGGCTGAGGCTAAGCTTATAATTATATAATATATAGGTCCGCGCTCCCCGCCGCGGGACATGTCAGTTCTAACTCTTAATTTTTCTTATAACCACTCAAGATTTTCCTCTTTGGTCGAATATTTGCCCAACTTTTCTTAGATTTTCTCCAGACGAAGGCGATTTAGAATTTGAAATGATCTGTTTAAGAGAAGATCATCTCTTCATTTATGATCATTCTGAATAAAGTTAGCCTAGACGAAGAAATACACTGAACGCCGCCCAACGCATAGGCCTATCACCAGAAAGCATAACTTACAGAAAGTCCAGCTTATTACTTATTGTTAGCATTGCATTGTCTCTGACAGGCAACTACCGGGGGGGGGCTACCGTAGCCTAAGTCTTGCAGTGTTGAACACTACGTAGTTCATTTCTAGGCCTACATTACTACAAATGACCTAAACTGCGTAGCCTACATTACCCATATTGACTTTTTCACGTACTAAATGACACAATGAAATATGGGCCTATGACCTAACAGCCAATGTGCGACGATGCGACCTCAATAAAGGAACGTACGTAGGCCCTACGTTAATTCTTAATTAGGCCTAGGCCTATATCGTACAAACGGGAGGCTTACGCATACGTTATTAGGCAAAGTCGTAGGGTAAACCTATAGGCCTACGTTACGATCAATAATTTTATTAACTCCTCTGCATTACCCGCCTGTTCAACATCGGGCTCGGCGTCGCTCGAATAACCGCCGTTATCAGCGCAACTATACGTACTGCATGGTAATTGCATTCAACAGCCACCTGGAGATAACAAATTTCATTATTTTATGCAGAGAAGTACTTAGTCTATCTTTTTCAGGGATCATGGATGTGGGCCCTATATAAGCCTAAATGAATTTTCCCATGACGACAAGAGTGCAACTTCAATGTCATTCTTACACCGTATAACATAAGCTGCACGTTCGGTGATCGGTATTCGAGTTGACCTGCGTTATTTTTCTACAACGCATGCACGTAAGTAACGTAAATTGAAATTATTCTGACAGCCTGCAGTGTCTAATCTAGCCCCGTCGTCTTTTGGGAAGTAAGCCAAGTTATTAAAATTTTTAAAACCTACCCTTATTTGGCGAATAACTTTCATGGCGATCTAAGTTGAAGAGCATACGTCACTCATGAGTTTGCGAAAAAAGGTCATCAGAAATTTTGGCGGATGAAAATGGAAAATTTCTATGAGATTTCGACCAAATGACTTTTTAAAAAAGGTCGTCAGAAATTTTGGCGGATGAAAATGGAAAATTTCTATGAGATTTCGACCAAATGACTTTTAAAAAAAAGGTCGTCAGAAATTTTGGCGGACGAAAATGGAAAATTTCTTGCCACTGACAGTGCACCAATTAAAGTGAGGCCAAATTGGACCTATATAGTCTACACACTCGAGTTTTCTTTGCGTAGGCCTGTAGGCCCTACTATAGAATTCACTGACCGATAGAACTTCATTGATTTGCTTGCGCTCATGTCTTGATAAGACAGTCGTGTTAACCATGGGCAGAGACTGGGGGGGGGGCAGCTAGGGGACGGTCACTCCAACGTTTGTGGTGGGGGGAACGGAGATGCTTATATACCCACAATATTTCAGAGAAATCAATTTAAATTTCTACGGTGTTATTCACTGTTTATTGATAATGGACAATTTTGCTAAGACCAGGGGCTTCTATCCCTATACATGGCGGGCGCAGCTTGCGCCCAGTGAAAAATAGGAGGGGAATCAGAAGACAGCCAAAATTCGCGTCGGCTGGGGGGAAGGTCGGACATGGAGGGCAGCGTTCAATCTAGGCATCACTAAAAGAAGATAGTAAAGGAAGATCCCTCAGAAAATACTTCCCCTCCATATAAATTTGGAAAAAATGGTAGGCCTAATAGTTTTTAGCAAAATGTGTAGGCCTACACTTTAAATACACTTTGAGTTTTTAGTTGGGCTACTATCTTCATTTTTGAATTACATGAACTGCTATAACAGCTAGCTATAATATACTATAAAAATTTCTATTATAATTGAAAAAATAATGTTAATACAAATACTATTTTGCACAACTAAATGGCTTCTCTCCAATGTTATCTTTCAAATTTCACACAGTCAAATTTGGTCTTTGAACACTTAGTAAGGCAACATCATTATTACGTGGGCTTACAATATAGGACCTGCATTGTATTTTATTGTAATGCATTGTGCTCTAAAAATTTATGTAACGGCTCTCGAGTGCACACTGATCAGAGGCGCAAAACATATAGCTGCCCAATTTTGGCAGCAATTCCTCCACTGAAACAGTAGAGTAATTCTGCTAAGAGGACAGCTTAAAATGCTGAAATTGCAATGCGGAAATCGCAAAAATTTCTTATGGGGGGCCACATTCCCTCCCCATACCAGGTCCCTTCGCGGCGCTACACATGCTTCGGCGATCGTCTGCTGGATGCTCGTTTGTCCCTCTCCAAACAAACCTTCATTCCCACACTAGAGGAGGGCATGCGCTAAATTGCATTATATTGCATACATAGAAGAAGGCCGGTCCAGAAAAGGGGGGGAAGAAGATGGATTGGGCCCGGTTGCTTAGGGGGGATAGAAGCCCCTGGCTAAGACGACTGCTTAGAATGTTACCAATAGCCTACAGTAGGGTGACCATTTTCTGACCATCGAAAACCGGGAAACTTTTTTTGAAAAACTGCCAATTGTAATTCATTTACGTACAGGACTAGGCCTACGTACAGGCGTACGTATACGAAGGCTGATATAATAATAATAATGATATAACATTTATTAACGAGGCTCCATTAGAGAGATGATCGCCTCACCCATGAACATTTACAGTGATGCAGTTTATCGTGAATATACATAGTGTTCTGTAACCTTTTGGTTTATAGATATAATTATATAGTACCTAGGCCTCTAGTAATTATGTAGGCCTATTATAATACTGTTGGTCAATTTGCGGCTGCCGTGATGTGGCGCCGTGTTGCGAATGTATCGGAAACGCTTGCATACATCGCTCGTGCAGTGATCGTAATCGTAATCTCGAGACTTCTACAGCGCCCACAAAGCCAAGTCGCGGGAACCAGCTTATTCACAGGTGCTCAGTCAAAACAAAATCGATAGGCAGCGGGCCAAGTCCGGAGAGTCAGACAGGCAGATAGATGGACGACTAAGGTGGGTGATGTTTAGAATTGAAATGACGAGGGATGTGATGAGAAGAGGAGGAATCAGGATAGGATTTTTGAAAGAGCAATGTTTTCAGTTTTGAGTGAAAGACCTGTGGAGAGATAGCGAGAGGCGGAGTTTTGGTGAGTTCGTATGATGGGTCGGAAGTTTGCTCCAGAGAGGTGGAACGGCAATGGTTATGGAGCGGTTTGCAAATTTCAGTGATGAAGTGATGGGAGGGCGAAGCAGTGTAATGGAGGATGAGGAGCGTGTTGAACGAAGTGGCTGGATGGTGAACAACTGACGAAGGTAGAACGGCTGGGATGATTGAAGTGTATTGTAAGTGAGTGAGCGGCGGTCCCTACTTCAATGCGTTTAGCACTGGAGTCGGTTGGACTTGGACCAAAGCACCCCAGGCAGGCAATATTATGCAAGCACATATACAATGCTAGGTATACAATATATACAACTGTTCTCGGGCATATCCGATATGTACTAGGCCTATTAATCGTAGTAATGTTCGTCAGTTTTATATCACTTTGCGGCTGCCGTGAGGTGGCGCCGCGTTGCGAATGTCTCGAGAGCTTTGCATGCCTAACACATATATATATGCACATGATGTATATACAATGTTCGAACAATCGCAGTGTTCTGTCTCTTGCATTGTTCTAAGTCTCCAAGATGTTGACATTTTTTCTTTCTTGATCTTGGTCTTTGCTTTCTTCTTTCCTTCTTCCCTTGCTTAATGGCGCAAGGGACGTATGGTCACCCTATAGCCTACAGTTTGCAAATTGGAAATATTTCAAACACTGGGAGGAAACAGTAACACTTATTGAAGTTTTAAGTCATGTATCTGAGCACTGCAATCTTGACTAATTTTGTGGAGGTGACAATTTAACCCTATGACGCACATCTTCCGCGACAACGCATTTAGCACACCTGGGGTCCAATGGACCCCACCGATAACATGGGTTGAAATTATATAAATTAGATAGAACTTGGGGATGAAATTTATGTTGTACATAGTGTTCGATTTGAAAGTTCAACTCACTAAAAGCAAGACTCTGCTGGCAATAAAACGTATATTAATATTATCCAGAAACGTAGAAAACAGATTATTTGACATTGGTAGAAACAAAACCGACAGTCCGATGAACCCGAAACAAGAAGACCACTGACTACAAAACCTAGCGGCCTAACACAGTACTCAAAACCCGATATAACTATTACTGAGATCCAACATCCTCCCACCTTTCCTTTTGACAATAAAAGGAAATGCTATTGAGTTCATACAATCTTAACACGGAACAGAATTAATGCTAATATGAATCTACTAACGAACTTTACACAGTCAAAACACTGTCATAACACTGTCAGACTGAAAAGTCCATAACTCATTCTTTTCAATAACTCTTTCACAGTTCTAATTAGTCTCTCCCACCAACCGCCCCACCATGCTGCCGATGGAGGGTTGAAGATCCACTTGATTTGCTTCACATTGGCGGTCAACTCGATCTTACTCCAGTCCAGTTTGTTGAACAGATTCACTAGTCCGACAAAATTGGATCCTTTATCGCTGTATAATTATGGTAACCGGTCTTCCACGTGTATTGATAAACCGATCTAAAGCGTTCAGAAATGCTTCTGTGTTGAGTGAAGTAACGAAATCCAGATGAACACATCGATATACGGCACATGTAAAAAGAACCAACCAGGCCTTTTCACCAGTTTTTAGATACAAAGGCCCTGCCAAAACTACTCCAGTGGTTTGGAAGGCATCGGCTGCTTCTGTACGACTATCTGGCAGCGTGGCAGGGTCTACCTGAAAGCCTTTTCCTGTATGACGTAAACAATTCGTGCATCGTCTTAACACCCTGTTTATTGTCTTCCTCGATTGTAAAATCCAAAACCGTTCTCGCAGTTTACTCATCAAGAACTGAGCTCCTGCATGGTGATGTTTCAAATGATACCATCTAATCAACTGTTCCACAAGCAGATGTTTTGACGGCAACAACACTGGAAACCTGAATATTTTATCACTTTCTCTGAGCGTAAGCTTCGTTTTTACATGATAGAGTTGATCCTCGTCCATCTCTACCACCAAACCGCTGATGTTTTCCTTCCTTTTGGTAAACTCTTCCTTTTGCACCAATTTCAATATCACAGCTTCTGCTTCGTTGAACTCTTGATCTGATAAGTGTCCAGTCCGTTTTACCTCTGTTGATTTACAGTTAATAACAAATCGTCTCATCCATGCCATTGTCCGAATATTTTTGAGATAACTCGACAAGGGCAAGTACCAAAGTAGATTTCCTTTTACGTCCGCTAGACTTGACTTCACTAGCAACACTGCAGAATTTTCCTGTGACCTGTCAACTTTCATTTCTGAGGTCAACTCATCCTGTCGGCGTTTCTCTATGGGTTTCTTCCGTTGCTCTTCACGTATGGCGTCTTCATCCCATGTAGACTCCTCAACCGGCCAGTCTTTACTTGAGTGATGTAACCATTCTGGTCCATTCCACCATCTTGATTCCAACAACTGAGTGGGTGAACATCCTCTTGAGGGAAGATCTGCTGGATTATAGATCCCTGGAACATGTCTCCAGTCCTCGACTTTGACGAGAGAACAAATTTCTTTCACCCGGTTTCCTACAAAAGATCCCCACTCATCGTTTCGCTTGATCCAGGCCAAGGCAGTCGTTGAATCATTCCATAAATAACATTTCAAGTCTGCCAGATGCAAAGCTTCTTTGATGAAATGAGTCAGTCTTGCTCCCACCAAACACGCCAACAATTCCATTCTCGGTATCGAAGGCCGTTTCAAAGGTGCTAGTCTCGACTTTGCCATCATTAGCTGCACCGACACTTGTTTGCATTCATCTGTCGTGCGAAGAAATATCACTGTGGCATATGCATCCTGGCTCGCATCACAAAATGTATGAATTTCTGAAGAACCTGCTTTCAAACCCTGGCCACCAGTCAAATCTCTGTTAATATTGATATTTCTTAGGTTCTGTATCTCTTTATGCCATTTCTTTAGTTTTTTCTCAACCGATTCAGGTAATTTCTCATCCCAGCCCAACTTTGCTGCCCAGGTGCTCTGCAACAACAGTTTTAAAGTCAGTGTGGCTGGACAGACTAATCCCACTGGATCAAATATTTTGTTTATGTAGGCTAGAACCAGTCTCTTGGTAATACCTTCCTTCCATTCACTGATGGTTACGTCACAGGACAACGTATCTTCGACTTTATCCCACAGAAGTCCTAACATCTTCACAACTGTAGGTTTGTTTTCCTTCAACTCTGAAGTCACATCATCACATTGTTCACTTTCAGTCTCTTTGTCTGACTTTGGAAGAGAACATTCCCAATTTCTCAGATTCATTCCTGCAGATGACATGATTTTTACAGTCTGATTTCTGAAGTGTTCGTATTCTTCATGTGTAGACACTGACGTCGCACAATTGTCCACATATAAAGAGTTCAACAACTTCTTTGCAAACGTCTTATTTTCTCCGCTGATTGACTTTAGATGTAGCTCTAGCACGGCTGCCAACAGGAACGGACTGCAGTTCACTCCAAACACCACTCGACGATGTCTGTACACTCTGATCTTTTCGGTCATAGCATCGTCCCACCAAAGAAAACGAAGAAAGTCTCGATCCTTCTCCGCAACTTCAATCATCTGAAATGCTTTTCTGATGTCCGCCACAACACCAATTTTCTTCTCTCGAAAACGTAGCAATATGGTCGGCAAAAGTTCCAATAAATTAGGACCCTTTTCCAATACATCATTCAGTGACGATGCTCTTCCCGACTTGCAAGATGTGTCAAATACAGGTCGTACTGGCGTGGTCTGACTTTCTGGTTTGAACACTGCACGGTGAGGAAGATAGTGACACTGTCTCATGTTCTCCACTGGTTCAACCATTTCAATCAAACCTTCATTCATCCAATCTTCAAATACTTGTTCATACTCTTGATATTTTCCTTGAGCTTGTAACTTTTTCGTCAATGACCTGAGTCTTTTTTCTGCTATTTCTCGATTGTGGGGAATTTCCGGTCTTCCTTCAATCCACGGTAATGACACTGAATACCTGCCTTCTTGCGACTTTGTCACCGTCTGAAGAAAGTGTTCTTTTGTCTCTATATCTTTTTCCTTTTGAGTTTTGCAGTCCACTGGATCACGGATTCCAATGACCTCTAGACTCCATAGTTCCGCTACACTGGCTTCAGTCACCAACTTAGACGTAACTAGCATTGCTGCATCACTGTCATCATCATTCTGCACGTTTTCAAGCTTGCCGGATAAGGTCCACCCGAAACAGGTTTCCAAGGCAACAAGACCATTTTCCAAGCAATGTCGACGACCCGTCAACCACTGTGCATAGTAATCCGATCCGATGAGAAGTTCAATCTCTTCTTGATCACTTCCAAGATCATCAACAAAGATCCTTTTCTCTTTCAGTTCTGTCATCCATGGACCTTTTGACATTCGAGGAATCCCACCACAGATCTTCTGCTGACTCAAGACTTCTACTTGAGCACAATATTTATTGAAACTTCCTTCTAGTTCAATCTCATACAAACTGTGACGTCGCTCGTCTTTGTAACCACCAAACAGAAGATGACATAACTTTACTTCACCTTTAGATTTTATTCCTAATTGTTGGGCAGTTTTCTCCAGGATATACGACTTCTGTGAACCTGGGTCCAATAAAACTCTGACAGTTTTCTGTCTGTCTCTGTTTCGAATAACACACTTCAGTGTTTGTAGCAGGACTTCATTGGTGCAATTCAACTGAGAATGTACCACCGTCATTTGCTCCAATTCATTGTTATTCTGCTTTGCAACTTCTGTCATCTTCTTGTTTACTTCTAAGTCTGGACACATCAAAGTCACGTGCTTCTTCTGACAAACAATACATTTCACAAACGATTTACATGACTTTGCCACGTGTTTTCCTCTCAAGCACGACAAACAAGCCTTTTTCTCTAATATTTTCCTCTTTTTCAGACCATATGGCATGGTTTGAGCAGTCACACATGTCTGACTGTCATGTGTTTTATCGCAAAACACACACCCTGATTTCTGTCCAACAAACAGACCTGCTGCAGTAGGTGGGCTGTAATGTCTCACATTTTCTCTTTTTTCCTTCTCACACTTTACTTTACTCAGATCGCCAAAACCTTCATTATTATTCAATCTTTCAGCTCCTTTTACTTCCATCCGTAGGAATTTCATCAAGGACTTCAGGCGTTCATCCACGGGTTGATCCAGGTGATCTTCATCATATCCTGACAAAGCACTTCTCTGCCAAACTCTAACAACCTCTTCTGGCAGACTGGATTCCACGAGAGGATACAGGAATGATGCACTCTGTTCTTGTGTTACTCCCAAGGTCTCAAGAGCTCGCAGATGTGACTCTAATTCATCATACATGCTGCACAGAGGAACAACTTTTGCCTTTCCTGCATTTCTTATGACCAGCTTCAACAACTGTCTCACATAAACTTCGGTTAACAACACTTTGTCCCCAAATCTGTCTTTCAAAGCCTTTATGACTAACTGGTAGTTTTCTGCAGTTTGTGGATAACTGTTAACCAACTTGTAAGCTCTGGTTCCAGGAATCATTGACTGAACCAGGTACTGAAATTTGTCGCTGTCATGCAACGCACTGTCATCATGAATTTTCTGAAATTGAGACCAAAAACCTAACCATTCTTTCAAGTCTCCGTCAAATTTACGGATTTCAATTTTCGGCAGTTTGTATGTTTTTGTGTGGACCTTCTCTCCACTGTGTGCACTGTTATGAGAACCATGATCAACTTTATCAGCAAGAAACTGCTCTGCTTTCAGTTTGGCCGTCACAAACCTTTCTTCATATTCGGAAATCGTCATCATTTCCGAGTCTTGATCCTCCTCTGAACCATGTAGAGTCAGACGGGTTACAATTTGTTGATCTATGTCATCTACCTTCTTGTAAATGGTTTTAAACATCTCCAACTTGACGTGCACTGCCGTCTTATCCGGAGTGTCTTCAGATAATTCTACTTCGATATCTTTGCTCCTTTTACTTAATTGAGCTCGAAGCGGTCGTCTTCCATTTTTCAACGTTTCTAGACTAATTCCATCCTCCATGTTGAAATCTCACAACAGCGGGTCACGCTTCTTTAGCGAAGATGAAATTGTTGTTTTCTTACCAACAGAGATCACGTCGGGGTCACCAAATGTTCGATTTGAAAGTTCAACTCACTAAAAGCAAGACTCTGCTGGCAATAAAACGTATATTAATATTATCCAGAAACGTAGAAAACAGATTATTTGACATTGGTAGAAACAAAACCGACAGTCCGATGAACCAGAAACAAGAAGACCACTGACTACAAAACCTAGCGGCCTAACACAGTACTCAAAACCCGATATAACTATTACTGAGATCCAACACATAGCACATGCACTCATGAAACATGTTTGGGTCGATATATATAGGCCTAAAATTAACCCTTGGGTTACCAAAGGGGTGCTATCCATCAATTTTTAGGTTTTTCCATAATCAAATTTGTTTCCTGTGGAATAAAATTATGACATTTTATTTTATTTTAGGGGCTTCATTTACACACATTTTGAGGTAAGATTTTTGATGATAACCCATACCTTTCAAAAGTTATACCCGATAGACCCAAGGTACCAAGAGGGAGGTGGAAACCACCCACTTAGATTATCGACTACTAGCTGGGGTACCCGGCGTTGCCCGGGAAATTTAGGATTCGATCCGCTCCGGCCACAACCCCACCACACAACACCCCACCACACTGCGACCTCTATACCAGTACGCCACCGGAGAAATTTGGGTTTGACGAAAATTTCCACCCCACCCCACCCCCTCCGCCCCCAACCCCCTCCCACCCCACCACCCCCACTCCACCCCACCCTACCTCCCACTCCATCCCCCTCCACCCCCACCCCACCTCAACCCCACTCCCTCACTCCACCCCACCCCAACCCCCACCCATCCCCAACCCCACCCATCGACCCCTAAGCCACCCCACCCCACCACCTCCACCTCCACCCCTCACCTCTATCCCACCCCTCCACTCCACTTTAGACACCTCTAAAACGGTTAATTATACGTGGCAAGCGAATTTTTTAGCGAAAATCAGTGTTTTTGACCCCCCGCACCCTGTCCCCCCCTGGTGGTGGAGATTTGCCAACCACTGATCCGGGGGGTTCTGATGGACCTCTATCTAGGGAAAAAAAATCAAAAAAATAGGTGCGTTTTTTTGAAAAAAAATTGGGGGTTTCGCTCCCCCACCCTGGCCCCCATGGTGGTAGAGAATCGCCAATCATCCCCATCCAGCTCCACCACACACCCTCCCCGAGACACCTTTAAAACGGTTAAGATTACTGCTTTTATACGTTGCAAGCGAATGAAAATTGTTAGCGAAAATTAGTGTTTTTGACCCCCGCACCCTGGCCCCCCCTGGTGGTGGAGATTTGCCAATCACTGATCCGGGGGGTTCTGATGGACCTCTATCTAGGAAAAAAATTTCAAATCAATAGCTGCGTTTTTTTGAAAAAAAATTGGGGGGTTTCGCCCCCACCCTGGCCCCCATGGTGGTAGAGAATCGCCAACCCCTCGCCTTTGCGTCTCGTGCCGAGACCTACGCAGTAGTGAAGGTTTGGAGTGAAAAGCTCAAAAACTGTGAGCGTGCATTCTGGACAAATATACATACACACATACATACATAGTCACATCCTTCCTTATAGATATAGATATTATCTTATCCATCATCTATATAAATAAAGAGAAGATTCTGTCAGTCACCTGTGTTTGTCTGTTTGACCGGGATGCATTTCCACAGTTTTTGAGCTTTTCACTCCAAACCTTCACTACTGTGTAGGTCTCGGCATTATACACCCCAGCGAGGGGTTGGCGATTCTCTACCACCATGGGGCCAGGGTGGGAGCAAACCCCCAACAAATTTCACTTTTTTCGGCAATTTTTCTAACCTTTGTACCTAGACAAAGGGCCATCAGTGCCATCCGGTGGAGTGGTTGGCTAATCTCTACCACCATGGGGGCCACGGTGGGGACTGCGAAAACCATAATTTTCGCTATAAATTTCCAGTCCCTTGCTAAAGATTCACAGTTAGACAGATTTTTTGCGGGCCACCTCGCCTCTACTCAGACCACACCTCGGCTTGCAGGGGCCGGGTGGAACATGGGTGGCGGGCGTAGGGGCGGGGGGGAAATTTTTTCCGAAAACAGAAATTTCACGGGTGGCGTACCGGTTGAGGTCGGAGTGTGGTGTGGTGGGTGGGATGGAGTGGGCTGGAGGGTGGAGGATGGTGGTGGGAGGTGGACGGGGTGGGGTGGGTAAAGAAGGAGTGTGGGGGAGTGGAAGTGAGATGGGGATGGGGTTTGGGGAGGAGGTGGGGGTGGGAGGTGGGGGTGGAGGTAGGTGGTGTACGGGGTGGGGTGGGTGCGGAGGGTGTGGGGTGTGGGTAGTGGGGGTGGGTATGGAATGGGTGGGTGGGGGTGGGAGCGAGAGTGGGAGTGGGGGTGTGGTGGGGGATTGGGGTGGGTTGGGTGGGGTGTGGGGGGAGTGGGGGTGGGGGTGGGATGGGGGTTGGGTTTGGAAAGGGGTGGGTGGAGTGGGGGTGGAGGGTGGGTGGTGGACGGGGTGGAGGGTGGGTGGTAGACGGGGTGGGGTGGGGGAGAGGTGTGAAGAAAGTGGGGGTGGGATGGGTTTGGGGTATGTGGAGGGGTGGAGGTGGGTAGTGGGTGGTAGACGTGGTGGGGGTGGGTAGTGGGTGGTAGACGAGGTGGGGGTGGGTGGGGAGGGGTTTGGGGTGTGGGGTAGTGGGGTGGGGAGGGGATGAAGTGGGTGGGTGTGGGCGAGTGGGGTGGGGTGGGGTTTAGGGTGGGGATGGGTGTGGAGTATAGGGGATTGGGGGTGGGGTTGGGGGCTAATTTTTCCGAAAACCCAAATTTCACGGGTGGCCTACCGGTGAAAGTCGGAGTGTGGTGCTGTGGGGTGGGGGTGGGATGGGCTGTTGTGAAGTGAGGTTGTGACCGGGAACGGGTCGTATCCTAAATTTCAGGGCAACGCCGGGTACCCCAGCTAGTTTATAATAAAGAGAAAAACATTATACCATTTTATAGGGGGAATGCGGGGCTACATTGTCATACCAAATAATTTGTCTTTTCATAACCGGGAGTGCTCAAAATAAATTAAAATGTGTGAAAAATAGTGATTTTTTCATAAAAATTTTTTACCGAGGATTTGTAACTTGAAATCATTTTCACCAGTGGCGTAGCCAGAAAAAATCATGGGTTGCCATCTGTATGTACTTATGTATGTATGCATGTATGCATGTATGTATGTATCTATGTTTGTATGTAAGTATGTATGTATGTATGGATGCATGTATGTATGTATGTATGCATGCATGCATGTATGTATGTATGTATGTATGTATGTATGTACATTCATTCATTCATTCGGACATTTATATAGCGCTCCTTCAAGAAAAAACTACTCAGAGGCGCTCCCGACTCCAGCGCGCACAAAAAGAACAGTTTTAAGATTAGTAAGGAAGGATCCCGGTAGAATCCCAGGGTGTAGGCGGAGCTCAAATGGAAGGAACACACATATAAACACGGATGAATATATACAAATAAAAACACATGCATACATACATACATACGTACGTATGTATGTATGTATGTATGTATGTATGTATGTATGTATGTTTGTATGTATGTATGTATGTATGCATGTATGTATGTATGCAAGTATGTAGGTACGATTGCATGTGATATGTTTACAAATGTAGGCTTATGCATGTTTGTATGTGCAAATGTGTAGTATGTGTATATGTATTCATGTATGTATGCATGTATGTATGTATGTATGCATGTATGTATGTATGTATGTATGTATGTATATATGCATGTATGTATGTATGTATGTATGTATGTATGTATGTATGTATGTATTTATGTATGTATGTATGTATGTATGTATGTATGTATGCATGTACGTATGTATGTATGTATGTATGTATGTATGTATGTATGTATGTATGTATGTATGTATGGCTGTATGAATGTATATATGCAAGTATGTATGTATGCATGTGTTTTTATTTCTATATATTCATCCGTGTTTATATGTGTGTACCTATGTAAGCTATGTAGGTATGATTACATGTGTTATGTCTATGAATGTAAGTATATGTATGTACAAATGCGTAGTGTGTGTATGTATGCTTGTATGTATGTATGTATGTATGTATGTATGCATGTATGTATGTAGGTATGTATGTATGTACGTATGTATGTATGTATGTATGTATGTATGTGCGTGCGTGCGTGCATGTATGTATGTATGTATGTATGTATGTATGTATGTATGTATGTATGTATGTATGTATGTATGTGTGTCTATGCATGTATATATGCATGCAAGTACGCATGTATACATGTATATATGTATGTATGCATGTTTGTCATTGCATGTACAAATGCGTAGTGTGCGTGTGTATGTATGCTTGTATGTATGTATGTATGTATGTATGTATGTATGTATGTATGTATGTATGAATGTATGTATGTATGTATGTATGTATGTATGTATTTGTGTGTGTATGCATGTATATACGCATGCAAGTACGCATGTATGTATATATGTATGTTTGCATGTTTGTATGCATGTATATATGTACATGCAATGTCATACATGCATATATACATACATACATACATACATACATACAAACATACATACATACATACATACACACACATACATACATACATACATACATACATACATACATACATACATACATACATACATACATTCATACATACATACATACACTACATTACATAGCATACCTAAATACATGCATCCAAATAAATATATATATACATATAAATACATGCATACATACACACATGCATGAATACATACACATATATGTAGTACGCACATGCATACATTCATAAATGCATACACATACAAATATACATACATACATACATACATGCATACATACATACATACATACATGCATACACACATACATACATACATACATACATACAATGCATACATTCACGCGTATACATTCACACATACATACATACATGCATGCATACATGCATACATGCATACATACATACATACATACACACATACATGCATACACACATACATACATACATACATACATACATACATACAGTGCATACATTCACGCGTATGCATTCACACATACATACATACATGCATGCATACATGCATACATGCATACATACTTACATACATACCTTGAATATATACATTAGGGTACAGTGACCAGAAACAGTTATGTTTGGCATACATTAATTTGTTGATCCTATGCATGTAATAGTGTTTGGTATAGAAATTTTGTTTCTGACATGCTGCTTAACTTTGCCGCCATGGCCCTGAAGTTATTCGAGTATATCGTACTATTGAGCATTGCATTAACACTGCTGAAATTTGACTATTTTCTTATCTGAAGTAGTAAGTAGGCTTACAAATAGGAATATTGTGAGCCACATTTTATGGCACAGCATGTGAACTTGTTTGGCAATTCCGACATCCATGAGCCACAAGCAAGGGGCCGTCCATAAATGACGTCACGCAATTTAGGGCGATCCCTTTTACCCCCTCGTCACACGTTAAAACAAGCAGTGGACTGTCACAAACCGTCATATGTGTGACCACTGACCCTCTCCCCTCCAGTTACGTGACGTCATTTATGGACGGTCCCATTCTAACTTTAAAAAATGGAATGAATTATTAAAGTTCAGAAAAACTTGTGGCCCTTGATTATGCTTCATAAAATGTTCACATGCTGACAATGCGTTTCACTTATTTTATATAGTCCACTCACCTTTTTGTTGTGTATTTGACCATGTTTTTGAGGAATTCGCGCTTTCTTCGAATCTGGCCTTCTCTACGTTCTTTTTCACAAACTGACTTTGCTGCATCTGTACTACCTGTAGCAACTTCGACTGCATGCTTGTGGCAATGGTATTTTTCAAAATCTAACATAGGCTACTGCCAGGGCCGTCTCATCCAGTAGGCACAGTAGGCACTGTGCCTAGGGCCTACGAACTTACCAGGGGCCTACGAAATTCTGGAAAAAATATATTAAAAAATAAATGCAGTGATTGGTCAATGACCGGAAAAAAAACAGAAAACGAAAACTTGCAAATTTAATTTTAACGAGCTAACTTTTTAAGGCTAGAGTTAGCTAATGAAACAGTAACATTGGCTAAGCTATATTATGTTAACTTTGCGGCTCTTTGCATTCGCGAAATCGCTTATAACGTCTTCAAATGTCATTTCTCGCATTAAGTCGTTTTCAATTGAAGGTAATGCAAGGGAGGATAGTCGTGCCTGTCCCATCGTTGACCGAAGGTAATTTTTGATAATTTTCAGTTTAGAAAAAGAACGTTCACCTTCACAACTTGTTCCAAAAATAGAAATAGAAATTCGAAAATCAATATTGACATTTGGAAAACTGGAGACCAGCTTGTCAGCTATTTGTGACCTAATCATTTCAGCCACAGATTTATGGTCTGCAAACATTCGAGAAAACAAAAGAAATTAGTCAATAAATGCATCTTCTAGATCATATGGATATACATCTCAAAACTGAATGCTTTCACAAACATGATTCAGCATAATTTTAAGAAATAATGTAAATGTGTTGCCATTTGAATTAATGCAGATTTGAATTGGATAGGCCCTAGGGCCTACGAATGGGTTAATATGCAAAAGTGCCTAGGGCCTACAATGACCATAAGACGGCCCTGGCTACTGCCAGTTTTAATGTATTCCTTAAGGTCGTTTCTCTTAAACTTGCAAGTTATTGGAGGCTCAAGTCTGGAAACATCCAACCAGTTAACTAGAACGCAGTAGACAGTGGCTTCTAAATTCAGTATTGGGATTGTGAATGTTCTAATATCACCTAAAATGCTAATAGACAGCAATCAGTTCTCTTGCTATTCTAATTTTTCTGGCTACCAGTTTTGCATGTGTTTTTTCTCTCATCAATCAGCATAATTATTCACTTAAAAATTTTCTGGTTAACCATAGTAACCATTCTTTTGAATACATTTATCAACAACCTTTCCCTCAAAGTATGGTAGGAAGCTTGATAAATTAATGATGATCAACTATATGTCGTAACGTCAAGTCATTGAAATGGAACATGCAGATGAACATGCACTGGAGAGGACGCCTTGCATGTAACTCCAGCTCTCTTATTACTCCATTGCTCCAGCATGAATTCCTGTATTTACCACCGTTCCAACACAGCCAACAACTATTATTGAACTGAAATATCATTAGGCCTATCAGACAAGAATTGGCGCATTGCTTCGAAAATTCCTGCGGCTAATCCACTCTTCTGTGAGATATACCCTAAATAAAGTGATCCTAGTCCTCGTATCAAACATGTATACTCTTCCATTATTTGCTATACATTTATGACCGAATGACTGCAAACATACAGTTTTATCTGTCCTACCATCAAAATACAATGCTGTAGCTTCTCGCTTTTCACCTCTTCCATAGGATAATGTTTTACGAAACCTTTCTCTCTCTCTTCCCACAATGCATGCAATAGGGGCAAGGGAAGGTCCTTCCGTTATAAGAATTGCGACTGGACAATAGGGCAGACAAGTTGCGACGTTTCTCAAACTCGTTCAGAAGAAGTAGGTTGACTGTGTGCTTTCTGGCTCTGTGGGGAGAAGCGTACAAAGGGGCAAAGAAACGGTAGTCAGGATTAGAATATACTACGTTTATGGCATAGTCAGGATTGAGTTTCTCAAAGAGAGATATTAGTTCAATTTTCATTGGAAAATTCAGTCCTCTCACATCTAGTTCAATAAGATAACGTTTGTAGATGCTGGCACGTTCTGCATGTATGGATTGATAATGGGATACAGATAACACCGAATGCAGAAAGCATCGTTCGTCGTCATTACTAATGCTGAGCGCTGCACGCTTAGGCCTATTTGCAATATACTTCGACGCATCGATCGGGTCGTACAAAGAATTGCAAATTTTTAGATCTTCAACATTTGTGAGTTTCCACCTTGAGCCCTCTGTTGTAAAAGAATCCACCAAAGCGTCGAATCTCTCGACAGCTTCCTGTAGCTATTCAGGAATCTGCAACGGATGACTTAGCACGGATAGGATTGACTTGAAATATGCAGTCGTAGTGTTTTCACCATCTGGTGAATCGCGACGGAAAGGGGCCGTCCATAAAGTACGTCACGCTCCAGGGGGAGGGGGTGTAAGAAAGTGTGACAGTTTGTGACAGGGGGAGGGGGTCAGGCCATGTGTGACGTCACACATTTATTTTTTAAATTTTATTTATAATTTATTTTTCATTTTTTTAGTAGAATTTAATAGCTTTAAAAATAATTTTCAGAAATTTTTTGAAACATTTGAATTAGTTTTATGTCAAAATAACATGAAATGCGTATATCCTGAATGTTTTGTTCACGATTCCTCTCGCTAGGAGCGCTAGAATGCTGTTGCGAAGCCTTGTTTTATATATAGCTTTGCTTTCGTCATGCCGGAGGTATTATTTCTATGTTGTCCGCTGCATTAATTATGTCACTGAGCGACAAATTTGGAATTTAATTTTTACAGTAATTTTTATTATACAAAATTTTGAGGATTCAGAGGTAATATTTATATAATTTAATCATTATTATCATGAACTTATAAACAATTATATTACGTCATTCTTTAAAATATATGATACCATTGAAGCCATTGTATTATCTAATAAATACCCACTTTCATTTGTCATCGTACAGTAAAACAAAATTACACCACGCTTAAAGTTGAAATTTTATATTTTAATACAATTTAATAGTGAAGTGTGTTTTAGATCAAATTTTGCTGCTGGTAGGGTTGTAAAGTTATGAGACATCGATCGGAGTTTAGCCATGTCCACTCTTTGAGTCTGGGTATAATTATACTTCTATAGCGTATAGTGACTCGTAGTTAAAGGTTCTCCATAAAACCAACATCGTCATTATATTGATGTCCACGGTGTATAATGTAGGACTACCACTAGGCATTAATGTTTCCCAGTTGAAAAGTGATCTGTTAAGCACAAACCGAGTAGGCCTACAGGCCTAAGGGATTTACATTCACAAGTGCAATTTTGGGCCTACGGAGGGGAAAGAGGCTGCATAGTTTGCCTTTAATTCACTAGTGAATTGAAAACTACTCGTGTGCATTTCTTTGGGTTCATATTATTATGCTCATGCACGTGTAAGCTTATTCAAGATGTTCTGATAAAATAATAATGTTATAATTATATTATTATAATTATATTATAATATATCTCATAAATACGGCATGGTAATATATTGTATTACCATGCCGTATTTATGAGATACTTATGCGCTTTTGGCAGTTAAGTATGCGTTGATGCGGCAATGTACCCGTAATGTTCCACGCTGTAGTTCATAGCTGATAATATTCGCTTTTGCCACTCGAACTTGAGATTGGCGAGAAGATAGTCTGCGCATTGTTTAAGCAAGATTTACGACACTAGGCCATGTGGTTGGCGTTGATTGTAATTTAATTCACTTTTCCTAGCAGGAAACAGCATATAATTATGAAAATGTTGATATCTGAACTCCCATTTAACCACTTTTGTTGTTCAGTCATCGATCTATGTTTAATTGACAATTTATTCGTCTTTTATAGCCTCAAAGATGGGCTGTGGTTAAGTCTATAGTTTTTATTTTATTTTCAAGAATATTTCAATTGGCCGATTCAGAGCTGACAAAGTATCTAATCAACGGCTCGTCCAACCAGAACACGACAGAACAGGTAGACCTACGGTCACGTGACCTGAGACTGCTAAGGAACTTATAATATAGAAATTTCCAAAGGCATTCAGTCTCTGGAAGTTTTGCGATAGGCTAGAGTCAATCGTGATTGGTGTATATAATCCTATTATACTGTCTTATTACCATCGTTTAAGTATTTTACGCTATTCATTGTAAGTGCATTTTTCTTAATTTTAACACATTCCTTACGTAGACCTACTCCTCGCTTTCTTACCGCAGCAAGAGTTGGTAACCATTAGTTAGTTAGTATACCATCTCTATTTAGAGAAAAAGATAGAGATAACAACTATAGATTGTTGATAGTTAGTATCATTTCTAATTAGAGAAAAAGATAGAGATAACAACTATAGATTGTTGTAGTTTACTGTGTTAGAACCTTAGATTGATCTCCGAATCATTTGTTCACGCATCAATTCACTTAACCGTTTTTCACAACTCGTTCATCCTAATTAATTATGACTATTAATGACAGTCTGCTAATCAGGGGTTCGGATCCAACCCAGCCTCCCCTCACTCACGAAGAGGAAATTGAGCTGGAAGAGTGGTACGTGAACCACTACCAATACAAACACGTGAATGGTGGCATGTGCTATTGCATCGGCGACAAAGTCGATGAGATTATCGCGTGGCGCAGCGGCGACCCAGACCTTCAGGTCGCCGATGTAATTGAGATGCCACCACCACCGCCTGATCCCTTGGCCGTCCCTGAAAACTGGGACTTAATAGACGATCCCGTTTTCCCACCACAACAGCCTTTACCACTAGCTGATCCACCGACAGATCACCAGGGACTCTCTCCTGATCCATCAACAGACTCTCAGTCTCCTGATCCACAGACAGGTCAACTTCATCCATCATCCGATCAGTAGTTTAATCATTCATCATCACTTGTTGTTGCTCAATTTCGCCAGTTCACTTCATCATCACTTCATTTTTTCTATATTCTTGTTTATTTGTCTCACGTACGCTTTTATATTCTATTGCACCAATCACGATCGACTAGCTAATGACTAGCCTAAGTTTGAATGGCATTGCCTCCGAGTGCTTTCTTTTGTGCCGTGTATATAATTCGAATTGTATATAATTATCTGATATAACAAACGTAATTATCGGAACACTTTATACAACAAAAAAACCTCAAAATGGGCTTTAATGCAAAAAATTAAAAATCTAAAAAAAGGTTAAAAATTAGATTATAATTCTAAAAAATATTTTAGCCTTCGTTTTAAACCGTTTCTCGTTGTTGTACTGGATAGGACCATTTATTTTCCTAGGACCTGGAACAACTTACCCTTGCTTATTCGGAATTCCTGCTTCACCTTGTTTAATCGTAAACTTAAAAGTCATTTACTTTACGCTGTTTCCTGTTAAAACTATTGATCACCATCTATGTTACTGCTTATATTCTTTTATGTTTAACGACTTATCTAAATTGGCACACTCAACATCACCTTCATACGTTTTCCCAGGATGTAGTTAACTAGTTAAGATGAAATAATTCCTTAATACCTTGGTTCTCTATAATTTGCATAACCTGTTGCTGTTTATTTGAACTTGTATTATTTTGGGAAACCCTGTCAGTGGGACAGTAGTCACTTTGCTTTTTGTTAGTTTCTATATCCGTTATTATGTAATAAAATGTTTTGTCAATTATCACTTTAAGCATTTAAAAAATGTGGTTATGGTTATGGTTATTTCCTATAGATATATATGCATATATAATATATAGTCGTATATCTATGCACGGATCATGAGTTTCATTTTCGTCTTCATATATGGCGTTTGTAAATAATGTCGCTGCATCACTCTATAAACAAACTTTGCACCATGATGGACAAATGCCTGAACAACCGTGCACCACCCTACCTCGTGGACAACAAATGATCCTAGCAGGCCACGTCTGCGGTCGTCCAAGACCGCCGACGTATCCGTCCCTGCAACAAAAACTAAAGCGGGCGATCGTGCCTTTCGGGTCGCTGGCCCACGCGCCTGGAACAGTCTTCCATCATCAATTCAAACAATAAAAAGCCAATCTGCTTTTAGAAAACAGTTAAAGCTGCACCTGATTTGAGCTGTTTGCATTCATGCCGAACTTTGACAATTTTGTATTATGACATTTGTGTGTAAAGCATCCTAGAAGTAGCTTGCTACTGAGGATGCTATAGAAATTGTCTTGATTACATTACTATATATCATCACCGCTTGTAGCCTCATTACAATTGTCTAGTTATTTTAATTCATTTTCATTTTCTATGGAATGGCATTTTCTAAGGTAATAGCAAAAAAATACATAAACGATGCATACGATCTGAAAATAATTTTCAAACAACTTTTAAGCTGGTTGATCTAAGAGAAATGTATGTCGACCGGTCGCGGCAAGGAGTTGTGCATATTGCCCGGGCTCTACACGCGGCAGTGTTTAATCTAGACCCCTGCTTGGTGACGAAGGATTCGGGTTTCTGGGTGGGGAGAAAAAAATCCGTTTTGGCCGGACATTTTCAGTGAACGGCTGGGTCGCCGACGACATCTTCATCGGGAAAAATTGCTGACGCTCTTTTTTCATCATTTGTTACAAGAAAATCCGAGAAATATATGCCTATACCATTTCCGCTACTGAAAAGTCCTGTTGACCTTTTTTAAGTCTTTCCTTATAATTATGTACCAAAATTTACCGACGTGTTCATACGTATAGGACTATACGGAAAAAGAAACCCGCTCGTTTTTTCTCGGGAGGGTGTTAAATTCTTACACACTGACTTTTCTGGGGGAATGGTACGTATTCACATTGTATTTGTATACAAGACGTCGCGATTTTTCCTGCAGGTGGGAGTCCATTCCTGGGGGACTTTCCCCCAGAGAAGTCTAGATTAAACACTGTACACGAGGGTATACGCGAGTAGGCCTGTATACAGCCCGAAGAACTACTCACTTTAAAATTTTCTGGGCATGGTGTACATAGTTCCGTAAACGAGGATAGGCCTATATACATGGGTAGGCTATTCAACGTGTAGGCCTATTTAGCTCACAAACAGTTAAGATAACAAAAAGTGCAACAAATAAGCTTCCGACAAAAACGGCAGAAGTTAGCGCTTATAGGCTATAATAAATAAAACGGATGTAGGCCTATTATAGGCTTCAGAGAAAAGACCTATCTGTCCTTATGCATGAAATGTGGACAATGTCATGTATAATTATTAGCTAAGTAACGTACGAGCACGTGAACAATTATATGAAGCCATAATGGACCTATCTATCCTTATGAAAATTAATGTGGACAATGTCATGTATGCTTAGTTAAGTAACGCACGTGCAGGTGTACAATTATATGAAGCCATAATGGACCTATCTATGCTTATGAAATGTGGACAACGTCATGTATAATTATTAGCTAAGTAGCGTACGAGCATGTGCACAATTATATGAAGCCATAATGGACCTATCTATTCTTATGAAAATTAATGTGGAAAATATCATGTATGATTAGTTAAGTAACGCACGTGCAGGTGTACAATTATATGAAGCCATAATGGACCTATCTATGCTTATGAAATGTGGACAACGTCATGTATAATTATTAGCTAAGTAGCGTACGAGCATGTGCACAATTATATGAAGCCATAATGGACCTATCTATTCTTATGAAAATTAATGTGGAAAATATCATGTATGATTAGTTAAGTAACGCACGTGCAGGTGTACAATTATATGAAGCCATAATGGACCTATCTATGCTTATGAAATGTGGACAACGTCATGTATAATTATTAGCTAAGTAGCGTACGAGCATGTGCACAATTATATGAAGCCATAATGGACCTATCTATTCTTATGAAAATTAATGTGGAAAATATCATGTATGATTAGTTAAGTAACGTACGAGCAGGTGTACAATTATATGAAGCCATATAGACCTATTTATCCTTATGAAATGTGGACAATGTCTTGTAAAATTAGATATGTAACGTACAAGCAGGTGTACAATTATATGAAGCCGTATAGGCCTATTTATCCTTATGAAATGTGGACAATGTCATGTATAATTAGATAAGTAACGTACAAGCAGGTGTACAATTATATGAAGCCATGTAGACCTATCTATCCTTATGAAATGTGGACAATGTCTTGTATAATTAGTTAAGTAACGTACGAGCATGTGCACAATTATATGAAGCCATATTGACCTATCTATTCTTATGAAAATTAATGTGGAAAATGTCTTGTATAATTAGTTAAGTAACGTACGAGGATGTGCACAATTATATGAAGCCATATAGACTTATCTATCCTTATGAAATGTGGACAACGTCATGTATAATGAGTTAAGTAACGTACGAGCATGTGTACAATTATATGAAGCCATTTAGACCTACATGTATCAATCCTTATGAAATGTGGACAATGTCATGTATAATTAGTTAAGTAATTTACGAGCAGGTTACAATTATATGAAGCTTTATTTAATACGTACATCGATGGTCGTCGATGGCCGTGGTGATCCGAGGTGTGCCGGGGTAGAAGGCCGCCTGACTACGTGGCGGGTATAAAAGCAAGAGGAAAGACTGTCTGCATGGATCGGACGGAGTTTGGAAATCGGCGAGTGTGCATGCACGCTGCACAACCGAAAAGCAAAGCCCGATGGTACGTACCACACGTATTATATTTGGTTATCCCCTGGATTTGGGCTTGGTTTGAGATATCATAACTTGCAATACACCATTGGATAGAGCATTCATTTCTGCACAAAAGAATATATTTAGGTTTTTAAATAAATTATGAATCTACCTCATAATTATAAATCTTTTGCATGGGGCCCCTTTGATTCCACAAACGTGTAATTATACAAAAGACAGGGATTGGTCGAAAATTTACGATGTCACCCGTAAATGAGATTACGGTATAATTACGGTGGATTGCATGGCAACTAAGATGCCATGCAATTCACCGTTATTTTACGGGATTTGTTTTACAGTGTATATACGCATGGAAATTTTTAAAGATTCTGTGTGTTTTGAACATGTGTGTTAATAAATATGTATGTATGTATGTATGTATGTAACTATGTATGTATGTATGTATGTATGTATGTATGTATGTATGTATGTATGTATGTATGTATGTATGTATGTATGTATGTATGTATGTATGTATGTATGTATGTATGTATGTATGTATGTATGTATGTATGTATGTATGTGTATTATGTAAATACATATATGTTGGAATGTATGCATACCAATACATGCACGCATGCATGCATATATGTAATTATGTACATGTATGTATGCAAGTATGCATATATGTAATATTATTATGTATGTGTGTATGTATGTAGGCAAGTATGCATGTATGCATGCATGCATGTATGTTTATATGTGTGTATGTGTGTATTTCTAGGACAAAATGGTAGCGGGCAAGATGGTACGGACAAAATGGTACGGACAAAATGGTATGTTTAATTGGAAGCTGCAGGGATGAGGGTATTTTATTGCTGAAATAGAGGGTGGATGGCTTTTTTGTGACTGAAGTAGAGCTCTAGTGAAGAAAAAAGCTTGAGAAAAGGAGGCTGGATTGACGAAGAAAATGCTTGAGAAATGAAAGCTGAATTGATGTCTTTCATTCATGTGTTTCATGATGTATCAAGCTTCAATTTCAGCCATAAGATTCCTTAGAAGTTAGACCAACCTCCATTTGTAATGTATCTTTCATTAATCCAGCTTCTATTTCAGCTATGAAAATACCCTGATACAGCTTCTATATCTAAAGCGTTATTTTCCATTTCACATATAAAAATATCCGTGCAGAGCCTTCATGCAGCTTCTATTTCACATGCGTCTTTTCATTATTCCAACTTCTATTTCATATATAAAAGTTCACTAATCCAGCTTTCATTTCATCCATACCATTTTGTCCGTACCATTTTGTCCGCTACCAGTTTGTCCGGTCACCTATGTATACGTATGTATCTATGTAAATATATGTGTCTGTATGAATGTAGGTATGCATGCACGCATGCATGTATGTATGTATGTATGTATGTATGTATGTATGCATGCATGGATGTATGTATGTATGCATGTATGTATGCATGCATGGATGTATGTATGTATGTATGTATGTATGTATGTATGTATGTATGTATGTATGTATGTATGTATGTATGTAATATGTATGTATATATGTATGTATGTATGTATGTTTGTATGTATGTATGTATGTATGTATGTACGTATGTATGTATTCACGCATGCATGCATGCATGGATGCATGTATGTATGTATGTATGTATGTATGTATGTACTACTATGTATGTATGTATGTATGTATGTATGTATGTATGTATGTATGTATGTATGTATGTATGTATGTATGTATGTATGTATGTATGTATGTATGTATGTATGTATGTATGTATGTATGTATGTATGTATTCATCGTCATTATCTCTTTCAGCTAATATAAGTTCATTAGCTGCTGACAAATTTACGCAGAAATATCGATTTGCGTTGTAAAATCCCAAGATTTTTATACAATTCAATTTATTTTGAGCCTTCCGGTCATGGAATCAGATCAGTTAGTATGAGAAATTAGCCCTACGCGCCTTCTATAAAATGACATAATTTATTATGAATAGGGCCTAAGGCCCTAAGTTATACATGTAATAGAAAAAACATGAAAATGCTACTATAATAAACCTTTTTTTAAATGTTTTAATTTAGTTTGAGCACTTCCGGTTATCAAAAAAGAACTCAATGAGCATGGAAATGTAGCCCCACATTCCTTCTTTAATTTGTGTCTCGTCATATTAAATGACGGATGATATAGTCGATAATCTAAGGGGTGGCATCCACACCCTGGCACCTCGGGTATATCAGGTATAAATTTTGAACGGTATGGAGTATCATCACAAATGTTAGCTGAAAATGTGTGCAAATGAACCGTCTAGAGCTACCTAAAATGTCAAAATTTTAATCCAAACGTAACAAGTAAAATTGGGGAAAACCAAGGGGTGGTTACCACCCCTTGGTAGCCCGAGGGTTAAGCAAACATTCACAACCCAGTATATACAATACTACAGCGTAGTAAATTGCTGAAATGCTGTATTGTATGTCTATGTTCATCTAGCATACATTGCAATTAGAGCACTAAAGTCAGATATTTTTACTTGCTGATTATGTCAAGCGCGCGCTTTCGTGACATGACGGCATTTTCACTCAACTTCATTTTCACGTGTTTTCTGCCTTCATGGAGCTTGCGACGACATTATCCGGAACTTTCTCGCATTTCGCAACTCCTGGGATGGTTTGGATCATAGGCGTAGGGGACATTTCGGCAGAGGGGGGCCAAAATTAAATTTTTGACCGAAAAATCTGATGTCCTTTTTTAGTCATTCGCCCAAAATCTTAGGATTTTCTCATCCAAAAGTCTGTAAGGCTTTTTTTAGTCATTTCCTGTAAATCTTCATAAAATATAGCTTCTTACCCCTGTGTGCCGGAAAAAATCCTCCCGTACCTGTTTTGTCCGAAAAAAAATCCGATTTTCTCCCCCGTCCATGCCTCTTTTGCCCGAAAAACACATTTGCCCGAAATTTGGGGAGCATTTACCCCCTCTGGACCCCATCTACTACGCCTATGGTTTCGATTCCCAGATGTGCTCTTGTGCGATTGCCTCATCCAAACAGAACTGTTTGTCGCAAAAATTGCATTCAATCAAATAATTGTTTTCGCATATTTCAACACTTCTCACGTGCATCCATTCCTACCCACGCTCTCTGCTGGGCATCACTGAATCGCTGACTGATGCGTATAAATATATATTATAACTTCCGAGTAGCAGAAATACTTTAGGCATAAGCTTTCAAGTGTTGCTTTAGTCATTTTGAGATTATGATTATAGACCCAAATATGAATTATGTCCTATCTTTTCTAGGAGCAGCTTTGAACTAGTGCAATAAGCCCATTATTGGAATATGGTTTTTAGTTACCGGTAATTTTTGTGTATTACATGTAGCCTACATGGAACGACAGCGATAAGGAGGGCCGGCCATTGATCCACAGAAGGAGTCGTGGTTAAGAAAAAAGTTGCTAACACGTTACACCCATGGCTGCTTTTCACCACCAGGCTCACTAGGATCACTACCAGAACTACCATCACTGCTACCACCACTGAGTTATTCTGAGACTGCTGGTAATCATACATTTGAAGTTTGATACTTCAGGGTGTGGCTTCCCAATTGCTTACGATTTTTGTAGCGTGCACGCTTTTACCGTAGCTTTTTAGGCTGCCAGCTTAAGAAAATTACTCATTATTTCAGACAGACTTCAATAAACGTTTCCAATTTTTAAACATTTTTAATTTGCACGCTGTAATAGTAGCATTTTAAGCTGTCATCTCAACAAAATTTCGCGTAATCCCATTGCTGAAAAATATGGTTTAAGGCTTCAAAAAACCTCCACTTTGTTGAGATTTTCTAAGTTTCTAAACGGTATGGTAGCTTTGTTAAGCTGTCAGCTTGATAAAATGCTCATTTTAAATGCTGGTAGCCATGAATTTTAGTTTAAGACTTCAGAATATTGCCTTAAAATTGCCTAAAATTTTTATGGATTTCACACTGTAGGCTAACTGTTGCTCAGAGACGTTGTCTAGAGCTTCAATAAATTTTCCCAATCAACAGTAAATATTAATAGTGAGTAAACCACATTATAACATCATAATATTAATTTGTGATGATATCATAATTATACTAATTTATAACAGTATTTATGGGGCCTACAATAACATTATATTTATATAGTAGTAAATGAGATCATGGTATAAAATTATGTAAACAGCAACTAAAACTACTCTACACGGTGTCCCAATTGAACTGATACCCTTTTTGTTTTCGCGATATACTTGTCAATTCTGAATGAAACTCTATACAATTTCAGAGAATGTAAGGGGGATAAATTATCAATGTTTGCTGAAAACTTAATCCAATTCTACGAACAGAGTCCGAAGTTATGCAGATTCAAATTTGGGCAACGAAAATTTTAAGTTTCCAGCATGTAAAAGATAGGAAATTATTGTTTGCAACAAATTATTGCTGTTCTTCAAAGCTGATGTTCAAAATGTTCTCCATTAGGTCGATTTCATGCTCTAACTTCTAAAACGCTTTCGCCATTCATTGATTGCATTGTCAACAATCCCTTGATCAAAACGATTCCATTCTTCCACAATTCGCTGTTTGATGTGGTCAACGTCACCTATGCGAGTTTGGTAAACGCGTTCTTGAAGGGCGCTCCATATCTTGTAGTCCAGTGGATTAAGATCAGGGCTATTGAGGGGGGGCAAAGAGTTGGTGAAATGAACTCTGGGGTTTCTCTTAAAAGCAGACCGACAGTTTCTTTGTCTGGATGAGCAGGAAGTACTGTCCTGCTGGAATATGAAAAATTCACTGCCCGACAATTCTTTAATAGCAGGCAGCAAGTGCTAACCGAGTAAAACGTTTTGCATCGAAATGTTTTTCTTAAATTTTTTCTTAAACTCAATTCATCTTTGCTAAAAAAACATTTTTACTATTGTCCCCTAACATGGAAATCACGGAAATATGACGTCATATTTATTAATTTAAAAAGTAAGGTGTGCAGTTCCAAACATTAATTTCCTGTCTTATACATGTTAAAAACTAAAAATTTTCTTTGCCTAAATTTGAATGTGCATAACTTCTGACTCTGTTCGTGGAATTGGATAAAAATTTCAGGAAACATTGGCAGTTTATCCCTCTTACATTCTCTGAAATGTTATAGGGTTTTATTTAGAATTGACAAGTATATCGCGAAAACAAAAAGGGTATCAGTTCAATTGGGACACCGTGTAATTTTGACAAATTGTCTGGGGGGAAAATTCATTTCTAGAGGACTTTTTCCGCTAGAGATGTCTAGATTAAACACTTCTGAATAGCCTACCTATATTATGATACTAACTTTTAAGGAAAACAATTCGTTGGTATATATATGGCCCTAACAAAATAGCACACACGGTACGATCGCCGGTGAATAAGCTGGTCTCTCTTACGTGGTTTTTGTGTGCGCTGAGAAATTCTCGAAGATTTACATTACATTACATTACAGTGCATTACATTACATTACAACTAAGTCGTACCTTTTAGCAATTAATTGGTGAGGCATTGTAATGTAAAGGCATAGCTGCCTCCCGCTAAGACTTTTCATTCATCACTAGGCAAATTCTCGAGACTCAGACAAACTCCAGTGGACCAACTAAACCCTTCAATCTGGTGCTTTGTGAACCATATGCAATTGATTAAAATTATAATACGGAGGAACGAGTGAACGTGTGTGTTTGTGTTCTCTGGAAGACTAAAAGAGCGGAAGAGGACCCCTAACCCCCTAACCCCTCCCAAAAAACTCATCGGATTTGGAAAAATTGCGTGGGTCACCTTTTGGTGCTCAAGCAACCCCAGCACCATCCTGGTTGCGCAACTGACCAGAAGTAACCTAGCGGTGTAAAGGTTTCAAATAACCCACTCCTAAACATTATCCCCCCGGGTAACTTGAAACCGGTTTCAGATTACTCCCCACCCCAAAACTAGATTTGCATCAATCATCGCATTTATTGCACTAAAAAAATCAGAAAAATCATCCCGCTTCTTGTTTTGGTCTGAAGATTTTCATCCCTCATCTCACTTCGTGGTATGTTATCAATTTTTGATCGAAAAAAAATAATAGCGTCGAAGCCATTTCTCCATTGTAACTTCAGCGGCGATTAGTATTTTAGTTAATGAAAATATTGATAACCAACCACAAAGTTGGGTGACGGATGAAAATCTTAGAAAAAAACAAGAAGCGGGATGATTTTTCTCATATTTTTAGTGCAATAAATGCGATGATTGATGCAAATTGCAGTTTTCAGAGGGGTAATGTTTAGGAGGGGGTAATTTGAAACCTTTACACCGGTTTCAATGACGCATACTGTTGAGTCAAATTATACGTGAGCTATGGGTGGCCGAGTAACCCATAAATAAAATTTTCGTGTATGGTACGCACCATACGCGTATTGTATTTTTTTAAAGTTACGTATGTATTTTAACGTATTCTATTTTAGGGCACGCGTACCCTCGAGCTATGCCGAAGAGAGTAGAACTGTTCGTAAACGGACGAAAGACCGCGTTGCCAGACAACTGGGTCGAGGCAGGACTACGACAGTGACGTAGCCTACACGTTGTCAGCAAAAGCTGGCACTTCTCTGCCAGACGTGGCACTTCTCCAGACGAGCACTTCTCTGCCAGACGTGGCACTTCTCTGCCAGACGTGGCACATCTCTGCCAGACGTGGCACTTCTCTGCCAGACGTGGTCGTGTTTCTTTGCCGGTCTGGGCGTTGTGTCGGCTTGACATTCCGGATTTTGACCTGGCACCGGAACGAAAAAGGCTGCTCTGGCTATTGCGGACTTGATTCGATATAGCGCCGGTGAATAAGCTGGTCTCCCTGACGTGGCTTTTGTGCACGGGCGCTGAGAAATTCTCGACGATTTACATTACATTACATTACATTTGCATTACATTACCGTACATTGCAAGAAAGACGTGGCTCTTCCATATGTGAGACGTGAAGCATGAGCTGGTAGGCCTATACTTCTCTGCATGCAAGCGGGGCCCAACGGAAGAAGTCAACCTTCGAACGAAGCAACAAAGCAACAAATCGAAGAAACCGACGAAAGTCATTCGCTGCTTAGGCTACTCCTCCGCACGACCCTTCACCCCAGAAACCTACACCATGCAGTTCCAGGCATCACAGTTTTCCGCAATTTGTTTGGGTGGGTGGTCTGGTGGGGAGGGGGAAACGGCCATCGATTGGAAGCAGCTTATTTGGACTATTGACGGTTATTTATAATTATTTTGTTCTAGGTCTATAGGCTATAGGCCTAAGCCTATAATTATGTGTCTTTCGGTTTAAATTTCAGTTGAATGTTTCTCCAATGATCTCTGTTTACAATGAGTTTGTGTTTCTTCTCTGGAAACTCGATTTTACTTCTAATCCAATGTTTTACCAAACGTTGTACGTGGAGACAGTCATATATTTTATAATGATTATTTAAGACTTCAATTTTGACTTGGTAAAGGTTGGTGAACATCGCATTTTCTATTCTAATTATTTATTTGTTTCCTGAACCGAACAACACAAACAATAATTATGGCAGTGAACATGAGAAATAAACATAATTTCTTTTACAAGGGGAAACTCAGAAGGGACGAACATTCACTAATAGGGCCTGGGCCACCCAGCAATCATGTAAAATAAAATATAAAAACACAATAGCGCACGACAGCCAGTGCAAGGCCCTACATTAAATTGCAGGAACACAAAGAGCATTAGGGAAAAGACTTATTAATAGACAAACGACAAATAGAATAGAATGTGGATAATCCAGCAAATAAAACAACTCTTAACTAATGACTTCGGCCTAACTTTAGACTATGGGCTTGGCGGAACCACTCAGAAACCCTAACTTCCTTACTCTCATGAATTGTTTTAGTGGATATCAAGGCGAAGCTTATGTTTACACAATCTAGTGTTAAGTTCGGATTGAAGATAATAATTAATTAGGCCTAAATGTAGGAAAAGAGTTACAGAAATACACTGTGCCGAGAATAGACGTGTGTTGGTATAGGCCATAATTATAGAGTCATAGACTACGTACACGTATAGCCTATAATTATGTGCGTATAGGGCTCGAGGGTCATAAAATATAGTTAGTTTTCTATAGTTGGATAAGAGTGGCGATCAGACATCGAGCTAGGTAAAGCTAAAGAAATCAGTATACATTATTGGTAAGAGGTTATGGTTACAGAGGTAAAGTAAAAAGTAAAGTCCACCATGGGCCGAAGGCCCGTAGGAGAAGGCGCTCATCTCCTTTTCTTAGCCCTGAGCCGGCAATGGACGAATCCCAAGGTCCTGGACACGGGGCTAGTGTTTTCCAGGACTTGCCGTTTACTTCCCAGCTTACGCCGGTGTAAAGGTTTCAAATTACCCCCTCCTAAACATTACCCCCCGGTAACTTGAATCCGGTTTCAGATTACCCCCCCCCCCCCGATAATCTGAAACCGGTTTCAAATTACCCTCGGGGGTAATCTCAAACCGGTTTCATCCTACCTCCTACGGTTTCAGGTTACCCCCATATAATACATTCATCCAGCTTCTGAATCGAATCTCAGAAGTCAGGATTCTTGTGAGATTAATTTTGTGAATGGAAATTGCAGATATGCAGAAATTCACCTGAGCAGTAGCCTAGTTGTTACATGTTTAACGACACTGCCATATCGAAGATGATTAGTGTCGCCACGCCCAGGCCCGGCCTTAGGGCAAGGCGAGCGAGGCAGCCGCCTTGGGCCCCGCGCTTCCAGGGGCCCCGCGCTGCTGGCTATACTTTTTTCTTTGTCGAGATTGACAATGTTTTCGTCGCATAACATCTATGCACTTGCAGGCAATTTTCCACGTGAATGTTAAAGGGTGACTTTGAAAGAACGAAACTGCCTCACAGCAAGAAGCAATATGTTTCTGTATTGTTTCTACTTCTTTAGTCTAGATCTGCAAGCAGAATTCTCCCAGAAAAACACCAATTAACTCATTTCGCTTCAAATGTGCAAATGGACTTCCGCATACATCTTTGCAGGAGAGGGCAAAACACAATGATGTGGTGACATTTTTAACGCGAGCCTAGAAAATGCAAGCAGGAAATTTAGAACATGGATATTTTCAGAGAGGTGTCTAAAATAATGTAAATTTGCTTCGTGAATAATTAGCATCATTAATGCTCTGGCGCAAAGAAATTTGTTAAAAACCAAAACGTAGATCTCAGTTGTTAAAAAATTCAATTTTGGGCGGGGCCTCTCTTGCCCATAAGTGCGGGCGCTGATGATTTTGCATTACATAGATAGGCCTAGGGCCCTATAGGCCTACATAAGGTAGCAGAGAAAGCCACCTAAGATGGGACACCTCATAATCTGTTCCGCCCTCTGATCCTATGGTAACTCGACCCGGACCACCACGGACTACTCTTACGGACAACCCCTTTGACTCAAGGCAGCGCTCGTTAATAAACTGGTGCCACGCGCTTGGCTTTCGAGTAGCGCTTTAGAAATTTGGAGATTACGATTACGATTAGGAAGATGGGACACACCTATTGCTACCGCTATACGCAGAGGAAGCCACTGTCAAGAGTTGCGAATAACATATCACGTAGGGCCTACACTCTGCAGTATACCTAGCAACTGTTAATGTGCTAGCACTTACGGTGCTGCTGCCTTGATTTGGTTGATAATTGAAATTTTTTTATGTTCGGTTATGCTATTTCACATTATTAAATTTTCCCAATCAGAAATTATAGAAATGATTATCCTATCTTATGGATATGGTCGCTTCAGTTGGGACATATTAGCAATTGTTTTTAATGACAATAATATCACTTTTTTGGAAAATTGCTATTCTTTTACATGCATCATTTGAAAGTCAAATACGTATAGGCCACATCAGTGTGGCTTATTATAAAATAGTGCTATTAGCTCAAAAGAAATTTGGGAAACAACGTTAGATGTTCCATCTTAGGTGACTCTCCCCCACCAGTGCCGTATTGACAGGAAACCAACTGTGTAAATTTATGCTTGAGGACCCGATGCTGCCTTGGGCCCCGCAAACCCTAGGGCCGGGCCTGGCCACGCCATTTAGGTCCCCGTGGACGGACCGTGCTAGCCCGAGATTTTGAATCTCTGAAACAGCCACCTTCGAGAATCGAAACGCGACCCGCACGCTCTCTTTCACAGAGTAGCGTACAAACGCACGGCCATCGACCTTACCGATGTGGCCAAGCGAGCCAGTTTCACCTGAGCATCCGTTACAGCCACATTTATAGGTCTACAGCTGGCCCTCATAATGCCATTAGGGGCATTGTGAGGGTTGACTGTAAGCAGAATGGATGGTTACGCATAATCCCAAGTACAGCCAACCTCGTAGTGCCCACAGCGGCCGATTAATTATTTACCAATAATAGCGGTCCTAAAAAGGATATTGGAGGCAGTGTCAGAGTAGACTGAGGAACAATAGGCGGTCCCTTGCCAACACGAACGCGGAGCCCACAGCTAGCGATGAATAGCCACCAAGCGGGCCTGCAATCGCCATTTGAGGCATTGTGATAGGAGACTGGGAACAATAGGCGGTCACTTACAAACACCATTGTCGAGCCGACAGCTGCTAGCGATGAATTTACACCAGCGGGCCCATAGACACCGACGCTGTAACAATGAATGGTAGCCCGCACTGATACATCGCTGCTGGTCCGTTATAAAACTCATAGGCGCAACCTGTGCTCAATGAGGCGAAGAATAGGCTATAGGCCTACGTCGGCCCTATGGTGGCAAGATCATCTGATCTCCGGTTGGGTCACAAAATTGGGCCAACCGGTTATGGATGAGCGTTTACCAGGTATGCGAAGATGCTGGGAGCCCCGAGTTTGCCACTGTGGGCTAAATAGGTTGGCATGGCACGGGCACTGCTGGCTGTCTGGGATATAGTTGTAAAAAATAGTATTTGTACAAATACTAACAGCTAGTAGGCTATATTCATTCATTCATTCGGACATTTATATAGCGCTTCTTCAAGAAAAACTACTCAGAGGCGCTTCCGACTCCAGCGCGCCCAAAAAGAATAGTTTTAAGTTTAGTAAGGAAGCTAGGATCCTGGTAGAGTCCCTGGGTGTAGGCGTAGCTCAAAAGGAAGGCCATTCCAGACCACTGGTCCAACCAGGGCTTTTTTAACGTGCAGTTGTACACAAAATGTGCAGTTCTAAATGGATTTGTGCAGCTGTAAAAGCACTTCTGTCACACGTTTTGTGCAATTAAAACTAGCAAAAAGGGTCATTTTCATCCGATTGGAAGTAATTTACCATGGAGGATGGGAAGCGAAAGAAGGGGTTGTGCAGTTCTAAAAATTCCTTTAAAACAGCCCTGGGTCCAACCACAGAAAAGGCTCGATTCTTCATGGTAGTAGCAAAGATATTAGAGTGGTAGTAGTACGAGCAAAAGGAAGTAAGAGGACTCCCTTAACAGCAGAGCGTATAGCTGACGACGTCCTTGGATACCCAATGTAAAGCTGCATAGCTCTCTGAGATAAATTGGGGCGAGGCCCTGACAACATCGCCATACCAATGCGCATGCTACCCTGAACTCAATACGCTGGCGAATAGGGAGCCAGCGCAGTACCTCAAGCATGTAGTTTGAGACATGACCATATTTAGGGATTTTCCCAATTAGGCGCGCAGCAGAGCGCAACAGTACCCGGTCAAAACAATTAAGTCAATCTGCTGGTTGGGAGGCCAATGTACAGCGAAGAGCAATAGTCGATGCGAGATGTAACAAAGGAATGCACTAAAGTTGAAACTTGTAGTAAATAATAAATTATAGTCATTTGTAGTAAATAATAGCACAATATAGGCCTACAATGATCGATGCGAGCAGCAACTAAAAATTATTAGGGCCTATGCCGCCTATCGATCATTTTGTGAAACTTTTATGGATGTCATATCTGTTATTTTAGTTGGACAGGAATAGTATTATTTTGTATTTGCATTTGCAAATATAGTAGGCTATTTGCATTTGTCTGTTCCAGAATTGATTACTGTAATTCGCTTCTTATTGGCCTAGCTTCCAAAGGTTCGTCTATCTCCCGTTTAATCTGTCCTTAATGCTGCTGCTCGACTGATTGCTCGCCTGCCTATAAGTAGGCTACTCTTTGTAATGGAAGAGGGGGCTGGGTTATGAGGGATGGATTTGAATATTGTATAGGCAACCGGACATTGCGTAGAGAATTTTTAATATGTAGGCCCTATGGACATTATGTAGAGAACTTTTAATATGGATGAAACTGAACATTATGTTTAGAAGAAGTAAAGACGATTAAGTGGATTAGGTTGAACACTGTAGGCATGAAACTAAACATTATATATAGAATAAGGAGGATTAGAAACTAAAGAACTCTAGGTTGATATAAATATATAGTATAAATATAGATGCACAGAGATGCAGACTGGAAGACGCAGACTGACTCATAGCAGACAGTAGGCCACTACAGGCGGACAGGCAATAGCAAGGGGACTGGGCAGAGAAAGTCGAAGGTAGAAGAAACGGAGGTATGAATTATGACCATAAAAGGAGTGAAGATGACCATATAAGGAGAGAAAAATGGATAGATAGAAAGGGGCTGAGGCAGGCAATGGAAGGAATGGATAAATAGGGGACGAAATATTGAGTCGGGGTTCACTCTGAGAAAGCAGCCGGAGGAAACGAACGGAAGGAGAAATCTACTCGAAAAGGGATTTACTCTTAGAAGGAGTTAGGGAGAGAATGATTCAGAAGAAGAAACTGCTCCTGAGGAAAAGGATTGACAAAATAGATCAATGCGACTGAGAAGAAATCAGGGCGTTAGGTCTACAATCTAGGAGTGTAGGAGTGAAGTGCAGGAATATAGTGAAGGAAACAGACTGAAGAAGACTTAACAACACGCTATGAAAACGATATTAATTATAAATAAAAACTCTGTACTGTAGATTGTGCCCCCCTGTGTAGTCGCTCCTCGTCCCTTGGGACTGGCGCTTCTTCAGTGAGGGCCCCTCCCCCGTTAGGGATCCACGTCTTCATGGGAGCGGCCGGGAAGGGCGCTACTCCGACCCGTTTGGATACCGCCCCCAATCCGAATTCCGGGGGTCGACGATCGTCTTCAGGGGGTGAGCGGAAGCCTACCCGGTCTAGCGTGGCATAGTCTCGGCGACTCCTTCCTCGAAGTCGCTCACTACACCTTACCCTGCTTCTGCTAGGCCGGGTTTCTTCTTCTGTGACGAGGGCCCGAGTGGTTATTTGGCCGGCAGAAAAATTATCTGCAATCCTATTTGTTTCAGGACCTGAGTTCGTGTGCGATCGTCGATTCTGTAAACTCACCCCCCTCACTTCATTCAGTTCACCCACTTCATCCATTTCCATTTCCAGGTGTGGGCCAGGCATGGACCTATCTCCCATATCTCTCCCGGAAATCTGCCTCCTCAATTCATCCTGATCATACATTACTTCACGCATTCGTCCCATCACTTCACTCACACCATCTCGTGTTTCTTCCATTCTTACATCCATGTGCTTCTGACGTTCGTCCATCGTTTTCTGTCGTTCACTCATCCCATTCAAAGTCTGTGTCAAACGTATAAGCATAATCTCAGTCTGACTCATGGGCGCTGCAGAAGTTACATTAGGCCTATCTATACATTCATTCACATCATCCTCAACATCATCATCAGTTACACCCATTTGCAGCAATGAAGAGACTGACATTGTGGAAGAGATCCTTTTGTATTAATAAAGCAGCTATATGGATTGCACTAGTCTAACATGAGTAATCACACGCCTATAATAATAATGGTAGAATTAACGTTCGGTCTACACAGTCGTCAGGTCACTAAGTTATTCTACTTTCATTATCGGTCTGGCCATTGCAAGGCGCGGCGGCTGTGTGAAGCGGGTAAATTTCACCCGTTTGGGGAATTCCCTTACTCACCACAATGTCCTCACAAAACAGCTGATGCGGTCACTAACAGAACAGAAATTACACCAGAATCGCCTCGATACGGCTCCTTAGAATTTCCGTGCTTTCCGTCGTGGATTCCGCATCAGATCCGTCGTTCACGCACACCTTGAAGAAGAATTCCGTGCAGTACTTCGCTCCTGTCCGACGTTATTCGCTTCGATCGCGTTTCACACGAAGGCCTAAACTACAGCCTAAATGCACTTCCTTATTCTCAATAATCTCACAATCACGGTTCAATCGAAAGCCCTAACTACAGACTAATTCTTCTCGATAATAACTCACTAATTTCGCACTAAGCTGCACTTCACGATTCGATCGAATGCCTAACTTACAGACTTAATTTCACAATATATTAAACTCGACGATTTCAGATGAAGGCCTAACTATATTTCATCTCTGTCGCTGAAAACCACAATAGTTTCGACTTCACGAACAATTTCCAGGCTTCACGAAGGCAGTATACCTCCGGGCGCATTCCCGATCTCCAAGATGAATTGCGGCTTACGATCCGGCGCAGGTTCTCTCTTCCACGATCCAGGCGAAGGGCGGCGTTTGGTGTTGCGGGTCCGTTTTATAGGCCTTTCGCTCGTAGGGACGCGGATGACGTCAGCAGCACGCTTGGCACGAGTCCAGAGCACGAGGACGCTGCATTTCGGCCTCGAGTACAGTCGGTCAGGTCAAGTTGACCTAGGACGATGCTGATCACGTATCTATCACGTGCATGCCCTACAGTTCTCAGGAACTGGACCAGAAAAGCAGACCGTTGGCAGCTTCCTAAGTTCCTACATACAGCTCTATATAATCGGCCACGTTGCAAGGTCTTATTAATGGATAATATAGCCTAATATTAATCATAATAAGACAATGCCTACTTCTTCACAATCTCCCCTCCTTACTTAGTCGGAGCCCGCGAAGACAAGATTATTAGAGTTGTGTGTCCAAAAAAAAAGGAAGATAAAAATGCAAACTATGTTATGGTGTTAGTGTGCGTTACCTAAAAAAATCCTTACTATTCTAACGTTTCCAGATAGTCAGAAGTTGCAGGCGGCGTTCCATAACTCCGGGACGTTGAATGTCGTCGTTCTCTTTTTTTAGGCAGCAGGCACCTTCCAGTCCATTATACCAACTGTATCTTCCATCGCTTCATCCAATGTTGGCGTTGAATGCTTTGGCGTTTCCATCTTTTTCTGTTCACCCGATTACTTCTCACAATAAAATTTCTACACGTCTATTCTCTTTGACAGACTGAGTCGAAGTGACGTACTGGGGACGCGCACTTCGGTCTAATACGTAGCGTTTCCTTGTCTTTGGTGGGCGGTTCTTTTCTCCAACCCCCACTCATCCAGGTCTCTACTTCCAAAACAGGGTCTTGGCTTCATCCCTCATGACCAAATGTGTTATCCGGTGCCAACACATTCGTCACTGTCATTTTTCGCCCGCAGTGTAAGATGCTGCTGTCGGAGACGGTCGGTTCTGCGACCAGTGTACATCCGATATCAGGTTGCCCTTTCACCTTTTAACCTCTTTGGCGGAGTCGGTCCACCTGTCCCAGCATCCTGACAGCCTGAGAAAGTTTTAACCCACAAGTCTTTCCTGCATGCTCTGTATAGATAATTCTTTTCACAATAATTTCCAATTCTAATTTCTGCTACCTAATTATAATACGACTAACAGTTCTACTTTATACAGTTTCTTTTCCAGTTTTCTTTTTCCTCTTGTTTAACGATATCTCTGCGGCATCGTTATGTTTCTCTTCGGCCTACTGACACACTCATTCACTTCTGACGATTCATTTTCTTCGACTGGCGCAATAGAAGTGCGTGGCTTAGCGTGCCACCGATTCCTCTTCCATTTCCGATTCCGCCTCAACCCTTTATCGTCACGCTGTTCAGCGGCGACAGTAGCGCTACAGCATTCACTATTTGTTCCACTCTGTTCACTAGATGGTGCCACTGTACCTCGTATCACATTTACTACACAAGGCCTTAGCACAGTCTCAGCCTTCGCTTCGGTTGCTGCTCTACGACATCTCGATGCTTGGTTTCGAAGGTGTAGATTCGTTTTTCGGCCTCCGATTTCAACCCATTTTTCCTTCAAATTCCACACGACACCTTGTTCCTTCATCCAATTATAACCCAGAATCAGTTCATCTAGTTGGGGAGTTACTAACGCACTCACCACGAACACACGACCATCCAATTGCAACTTCAGTTTTGTCTGCCCTATCACCAAGATTTGCGAGTTATTAGCAGCTAGCAATGTTTGTTGCGACGGTTGTATGTCACAGTTTCTCACCAATTTCGCTGGTGCCAAACACAGCTGGGAACCAGTATCAAGGAGAGCGTACACCAGTTTTCCATTAACTTTCATCCTTAAATACGCACTGGCAGAGTTTTGAATGTACCTTACGTTTTGCGGTGGATAAGCAGGCATGTAATTTCCATGTTCGTTCATTCCGTAATAATTCTGATTTATTTCGTTTTGCATTCGGTAGGGGCAGGCTTTTGCTAGGTGCAATCCTTGACAGATGTAGCAGTGACGCACTTCCGGTTGGTATCTTTGCTGCTGATTGAATCTCTGTTGTTGTGGAGCCCACGCTCTGTTATTATTATTATTATTATTGTTTTGCCACGGCGGTGAGTACCTATAATTTGGAGGTCGCTCGCCTCTGACGTCATATCTCGTTCCATTCCCGTTTCTTTGCGCTCTGTTATTATTTTGGTTCGGACAATTCGCACCCTGTTCTGAAACATTTCTCTCTTCGCTCACGCCTCTCGCAACCGCTCTTACTCTACCAGTTGATCTGTGTGCAGACTCTAATCCTAGTTCAGCTTGTTGGTAACTATGCAAACGCAGGGATATTTTCACGGCTTGCTGTAGGCTCTCCGGTTCCTTTTCCATCGTTCTCAAAGATAAACGGCGGTCAGATAAAGCGTCCAGGTAGCATTTCATTGCAATCATTTCAGAATGAACAGATGCTTTTCCCGGATAAGCAAGAGCCATTAGACGAGTTATATCAGCTGCCAATTGTGCTAGATCTTCGTTCGGTTTTTGTTTTCTTGCGCTTAACTGCATCTGATACATGGTCTGTTGGTCTGCCGTGCCGTAACGTAATTGTAGTCGTTCAATGACTTGTTCTGCTGTGTTGAAGTCCTCTAGCTCCTCATCTTGGACAACATTCGCCGCCTCCTCCATCAATGAACAACACAGGTGGTTCAGACTATCACTCGCTGTCCAATTGTTTTGTTTACGACAGATTGCGAAACGACGAAGGAAGATATTCAACGGCGTTTTTCCATTGAAACTTTCCAGTTTGATGTGCGCAGAACTCTTGTTTGGAACGCTGACAGGAACCGGTGCAGGTTGTACGTAACCCGATTCGTTGGTTACTGTCTGTGTAGCCACCGAATGCGTTGGGATGAAGTCACGATTCATCACTCCAGGGTTGTACTGTTGCGCGGCGGTGTGGTTTAACCGAGGCCAGTCGTAGCACGTTGAGGTATTTCGCATCGGGTACGCAGTCATGACAGGATTGGGTTGCGAAGCGAAGCCGTATGGAAGCGAGAACATCACGTCTGTGTTTCCATCTTGGTTGCCGTACGCACGGGTTCGATTCCTCCTCTCGTAGTCCATCGAAAGCGCTCCACTGCTCCAGGTTTGCGTCGTAATCGGACGTTGATCGTTTCGCACATCGTGAGGTTGACGTTGAACCGAAACCGCTCCCATTCCTTCAGATATCGATCGAGAATTTCGCAGCTCTCCCGCGAATCCAATTCCAGATCCAGAAACAGCATTATTTGTATCGCAATTCGAAGACGACACAACTCCAGTTTCACTTCTGCTTAATCCGATTCCAGACACATTTCCAATCGCTTCACTTATTTCGTGGCTTTCTCTAACGACTACATTAGACGCTATTTGTCTAACAGAGTTTTGGGGACCCCCCACAAATGTATCCGAATTTTGATTTGGCCGCTTGCTCCTTACATTAGCTGCTGTCTCATCAAAATCATCGTCTGCTTCGTCAAAATGTCCGTCTGTCATTCTCAAATAAAAATCTGTAGGCCTATTGCTTTCATCACCATATTCATTTTCATTTTGCATTCTCATTTCATCCAAATGCACAAAATCATCTGTCTGAGTCATCATCTGATTCATACGCGGTCCATACACATCAAAATCTTGTTCCACATAATCATTTACACGTCTTTCACTCCTGTATACATTATATGCATTTTCTTCCTCATTTGCACTGTTCCTATACACACGTTCATCATCATTTGTAAAATTCCTATGCATAGGTAACCCTGCATTCAAATTTTCATTAAATCCCAATCGCTCGTCGCCATTTGTAGATTGTGCCCCCCTGTGTAGTCGCTCCTCGTCCCTTGGGACTGGCGCTTCTTCAGTGAGGGCCCCTCCCCCGTTAGGGATCCATGTCTTCATGGGAGCGGCCGGGAAGGGCGCTACTCCGACCCGTTTGGATACCGCCCCCAATCCGAATTCCGGGGGTCGACGATCGTCTTCAGGGGGTGAGCGGAAGCCTACCCGGTCTAGCGTGGCATAGTCTCGGCGACTCCTTCCTCGAAGTCGCTCACTACACCTTACCCTGCTTCTGCTAGGCCGGGTTTCTTCTTCTGTGACGAGGGCCCGAGTGGTTATTTGGCCGGCAGAAAAATTATCTGCAATCCTATTTGTTTCAGGACCTGAGTTCGTGTGCGATCGTCGATTCTGTAAACTCACCCCCCTCACTTCATTCAGTTCACCCACTTCATCCATTTCCATTTCCAGGTGTGGGCCAGGCATGGACCTATCTCCCATATCTCTCCCGGAAATCTGCCTCCTCAATTCATCCTGATCATACATTACTTCACGCATTCGTCCCATCACTTCACTCACACCATCTCGTGTTTCTTCCATTCTTACATCCATGTGCTTCTGACGTTCGTCCATCGTTTTCTGTCGTTCACTCATCCCATTCAAAGTCTGTGTCAAACGTATAAGCATAATCTCAGTCTGACTCATGGGCGCTGCAGAAGTTACATTAGGCCTATCTATACATTCATTCACATCATCCTCAACATCATCATCAGTTACACCCATTTGCAGCAATGAAGAGACTGACATTGTGGAAGAGATCCTTTTGTATTAATAAAGCAGCTATATGGATTGCACTAGTCTAACATGAGTAATCACACGCCTATAATAATAATGGTAGAATTAACGTTCGGTCTACACAGTCGTCAGGTCACTAAGTTATTCTACTTTCATTATCGGTCTGGCCATTGCAAGGCGCGGCGGCTGTGTGAAGCGGGTAAATTTCACGCGTTTGGGGAATTCCCTTACTCACCACAATGTCCTCACAAAACAGCTGATGCGGTCACTAACAGAACAGAAATTACACCAGAATCGCCTCGATACGGCTCCTTAGAATTTCCGTGCTTTCCGTCGTGGATTCCGCATCAGATCCGTCGTTCACGCACACCTTGAAGAAGAATTCCGTGCAGTACTTCGCTCCTGTCCGACGTTATTCGCTTCGATCACGTTTCACACGAAGGCCTAAACTACAGCCTAAATGCACTTCCTTATTCTCAATAATCTCACAATCACGGTTCAATCGAAAGCCCTAACTACAGACTAATTCTTCTCGATAATAACTCACTAATTTCGCACTAAGCTGCACTTCACGATTCGATCGAATGCCTAACTTACAGACTTAATTTCACAATATATTAAACTCGACGATTTCAGATGAAGGCCTAACTATATTTCATCTCTGTCGCTGAAAACCACAATAGTTTCGACTTCACGAACAATTTCCAGGCTTCACGAAGGCAGTATACCTCCGGGCGCATTCCCGATCTCCAAGATGAATTGCGGCTTACGATCCGGCGCAGGTTCTCTCTTCCACGATCCAGGCGAAGGGCGGCGTTTGGTGTTGCGGGTCCGTTTTATAGGCCTTTCGCTCGTAGGGACGCGGATGACGTCAGCAGCACGCTTGGCACGAGTCCAGAGCACGAGGACGCTGCATTTCGGCCTCGAGTACAGTCGGTCAGGTCAAGTTGACCTAGGACGATGCTGATCACGTATCTATCACGTGCATGCCCTACAGTTCTCAGGAACTGGACCAGAAAAGCAGACCGTTGGCAGCTTCCTAAGTTCCTACATACAGCTCTATATAATCGGCCACGTTGCAAGGTCTTATTAATGGATAATATAGCCTAATATTAATCATAATAAGACAATGCCTACTTCTTCACAGTACGATAATAAGCTACATATATAATACAAGAACGGAAAACTAACTGTCTTATTCTATACTCATCGAGTCGTCAAAAGAACCACGCTACCACATACCCGAGGAGACTGGAGGAGACTGGAGACCACACCGCTGCCACCAAGGATAGTTTTAATTAGTTGATTGGCAAGGAAATAATAACAAACGCACGACAATCAACTTTAAAACATTACATGGGGCTAGTGCACGGAGACGACAAGAGTAGGAATAAATCTTAAAACATTACATGGGGCTTGCGCAAAGAGACGACAAGAGGAGGAATAAATCTTAAAACAACAATAAAAGACGACGAAACAGGAGTAGCTGAAAGAACTTTGGAAATGGAAGCGAAAAGCGTCTAAAGTTCTGAACAGTGTACGCGAGAACGTAGAGGTCGCTAAATCAACCGGATTAGACCTGTAAAAGAAGGCTAATCAACAGACGGAGATTACCGAGCCAAACGGAATCGACCGAGAGAGGGCGTAGCAACGGAGGGAGGTGTCGACTGCAGACTGGAGCACGGACGAGAGAGGTCAACGGAACCCGATACTCGACGGCAACGGCCAGCGACTGAAGAAGTGAAGGAGCAAACTGCACGCGGTGCGAGGCGACATCAACGACACACCCGTACAGAGACGGACGCTGAAAGATTCTACACACGGTGCAATAAAAACCGATGAGAAGATTCTGTGTTGAATGTGTTGATGTAGATGATAATCTGAATCACTGTTTGTAATCTCTGGTATTGCATGTTAAATAGAGCAAGCTTGTAAAGCTGAATGTAACTCTGTTGCAACTGTAATATACATAAGAAATGGCAGAATACGGAAGTGTAGTGACAGATTTTGAATCGATGAAAAAAAAGGATTTGGAGGATGAATGTCTCGCTAGAAAGATTGAACCATTTGGTCTTGAACGGAAAGAAATGGTGAGGAGGTTGAAAGAGTATGAGAGAAGGAGAGGAAGAGATGAAGGAGATGTTGAGACGGATGCTGATGATGGGGAAGGGGTTACAGAGGATAGAGAAGGGGAACAACGTGAACAGACAGGCAATGAGAGGCTGAAGATTGAATTGGCTCGTGCGGAGGAAAGAAGATTAATGGCGGAGGAAAGAAGATTTATTGCTGAGGGAGCAGCAGCAGAACAGAAAGCGAGAGCGGAAGGAGAAGCAGCAGAACAGAAAGCAAGAGCGGAACGAGACAGAATGGAGATGGAACTCACGTTGATACGCGAGAAGGCACAGCTGGGTCTTTTACGAGGTAACTCGAGAGACAATGATTATGCAGAAAGCACAGCAGAGGTGAATAGGTCAAAAGCGATTAATGTTTTACCGAGTATGCATGAAAATGAAGATCCGATCAGTTTTTTTCATAGTTTCGAGAAAGTAGCAAGGTTACATGACATACAACAAACTGAACTGCCTAAACTACTACCTTCTCTATTGAATGCTACTCTAAGACAACATTACAATCGTTTGTCGTACGAAGTCTGCTGCGACTACAGGCAAATCAAAAGTGAAATTTTGGCTGCATGCCAAATGAATCCAAAGTATTACTTAGAGAAATTAAGAACAATGCATAGAACGGGAAGAGAGACATATACTCAATTTTTGTGCCGATTGAGGGACATGCAAGAGTACTATTTAGAGGCAAGAAATATTGAAGATTTTGATGCGTTGAAAGACGACATGCTAAGTGAGAGGCTGAAGGAATCGTTTCAAAACGAGATTAAATTCTTCGTTGAGGCGAGAAGGCCCACAAGTGCAGAAGAAGTGGCAGCATATGCTGATCTGCATTACGAGTGTACAAAGGAAGCGAAAAGAGGGAGTAATGTTGAGAGACGTGGATGGAGTAGGCCCAAGCCTGTAAATGCAGATGGAGGCATAGGCGTGCAAAACACGCAATGGGTAAGGGAAAAGGAGAAGGTTATAGGCCTAGGTGACAAACAAAGGCAAGGTGAAGTGATGAATAAGGCAAGCAGCAATACACATAAATCAAACCACTGGCAAACAAACAAACAGTCACAAAATGGATGTTTCTTGTGTAAGAGTGTGCTGCATCAATGGCGCCAATGTCCAGGCAAAGATAATGCAAGAGTTAACTTTGTGCATGATTTGTCGCACATAAACAGCATTGCTGATTATCAAAATAATTTCATTGTGCCTGTGATGTTGGATGGTGTTTGTCTGAAAGCGCTTAGGGACACAGGGTCTCAGATTACTCTGGTAAATGCTGACTTTGTAAGAGGTAAGCCATTTGCTAAGAAGGGGCCTATCAATGTTCAATGTGCTTTTGGTAAAATTCAACCAGTAGCAATAACTGAAATCAAAATTTCTTCACCACAGTTTGGAACAGACAAGGAAGTCGTGATCCAAGCAGGGGTAGTCCAAGGACTAAAGGTGGACATGATTCTGGGTCACGATACGTTTGTGGAAAACAGAGATTTAGTAGATATGGCTGTGTGCACAATGAAGGGAGGTAATGTATATACAGTCATTGACAGAGAGGATCCTAGTCAACAGGAATCAGAAAGAAAGTCTGACCTAGAAAACAGGATGCCACGAGTGATGATAGCAACCAGAGCGAGGGACTATGCCATTCCAGATGTGAAGAGGGATCGGATTGCACATGATGCGAACGGTTCAAAGGTCAAGCCGAAAGAGGCAAAGACAACGGAAGATGGAGTGACTAAGAAAGAGAAAGAGTATGACAAGTCACGTGCTTCAAACTGGATGGGTAGACAGTAGGGTGTCCCAATTTGAGGTTATTTTTGAAAATGCTAAGTCTCTCCAGCTAAAAAGTATCATTGGTGGAAACTAACTTTAGGGAAAAAAATTCAAATTTTTTCAAGGTCATTTGAGGGTCCCCCAAAGGGCTATAAGATATCATAAAAATACATTGTCGTGTGCCGCTATCATTATCAATATCACTCATACGTAATTTCATGAACTTTGGGTTTTTGCAGCCCAACTCCATTTTCATTATGAATAGGTGTACCACACATATATATGCATATGCTATATACTTACATACATATATATTATATTACATATATATATAATTTCATGCAGAGCTGCTGTCTCGTGGGTTTGCACGTATGGAGCAGCCATTTCGTTAAGTGTGCAAAACGAAATTTCAGACTGTTTGATATATCTCTTTTCACTACAGTCTGTTACATAGGCCCTAATGCAAATATGGGTTAACGGTTACATATTTTATATATTACAATATTGGTTAATTTTATTATCATGGCAAGTCACAGTAAAACTAAAGCACTGTCAAAGTTGATTAATTGACCATCTATATGAGAACTTGTGCTATCTTTGAGGTGATGCTTTCCAGCGACTTTTATACATGTCTTTGACCATCTACAAAGCTGCAGATATTCTGTGTTTTCAAGATGTTTGATGAAACTGGTTCAAATTTTTTTAAAGTCAGTTTCTGCAGCAACAAATCCCAAAATATAATTATTGTTAACTGAGGGCTTTAAAACTTGCTTTTTGGATCAGGCTCACAAAGCATCAATTATTCTTTACATTTGCTGAGTTGATGGTGGGATGGATGTACCAAACATAACTGGTATTTTCAAGTTTGATGCCCTTCAGATAGAGTTACGTTGTATAGCAAAGGCCGTTATATTACTCAATAAAAATGGAGTTGCTGTTCTATGGAAACAAGACTGTCATCCGTTTAAGTGGTTTAACAGATAACGATTCACATGTAATTAAAACACTTTAACCATTTTTGTTGTAACAGTGTAAGCCTACATAATATCCTGGCGCGCTGTCCGATCTCAGCTGATGCTCCATTTAATTGCATCATGTTAGTTAGAAGATTACAAGAATATGATTATCCTGGTCTCAGTATTACGTACTGCACTTAAAGCAATGCAATGCCACTCTTGATATTTCAGTCCAGAGCATGCAACTTTTGAATTCTTTTCCGAACTCTTAACACCACACAAGGAAGCAACTCTCATACTACACATGACCCCGAAATTGGATCTCACTTGGCCAAGTTTTTTCCACAACTTTACCAGAGCTATATATCTCTCAAAGCTTTTTCCTGCAGACTATATACCGGCATTGACGACAGCTTTCTAGTGAGTCCTGCTGTTTGATCATCTGGAAAATCGTACAATTGAGCCATTGTTATCGTGAACAACTTGGCATGTATCAACGGCTGTGCCTGATACAGACATTTAATGCCATAACAAATGAAAGTCATAAACAGTTCTAATTGCAAGCTGTTGAAAAACATGAAAGTAGGCCTATTTCCCAAATTGCAACTACAACTCACTTGAGTCACTTCTTCTGATGTAGTGAACTACTGATAGGACCAAATATGTGACTATCTCACATTTGGTACTGTGTACCAATATACCTTCTCAAAGTAAACCATGTTTTGAATAACTGCTCGAATTATTATAGTAGTCAATAATGGTTAAATAGTATTCCAAATTCTGACAATATAGGAAGATCTGTGCATATATCAATTTTGTCACATTTCAGTCAATTAACTGCAAAACCAGTCTGAGGAAAATACAGCATAACATTTTTTGAGCAATTACATTGTATGACATATCATATTTTGTGCAAAAGCATTTAAAATATATGTGGTGTGAATGACGTTGCCTCATATATTGAAATATTTGCACACGAATATCACAGTACGCTATATATAAAATTTGGGGCTCTTTGGGGGAGTCCTAAAAATCATTTTAAAAATTCGAAAAAATTACACAAATATTATCATCTCCATATGAAACTTTTTGACTGGAGAGACCTAAGAATTTCAAGAAAAAGTTTGTTTGGGACACCCTAGTAGACAGCCACGAGATTCAGTGAGTTTAGATGGAGCAGATCGTTTGAATGAGCAGACGAATAGGTTTGATTGCAGGAGGAATACAAATTACCTCTGGAGGCGAAACGATAGGGCTAATTATAAACGGCATGAGGCATGGACTCCTCAATACATTAAGGCGTCAATGCATGGGAATGGAAATCGAATGGATCAGAGATTTAGGAGACAAATTGGTAGCAGACTCTGTGTGACCAATTGGACGTGCGATAGAATGAAGTATAGAGGAGAGTCTTTGGACTGGCGGAGTCCAGCTAAAGGTGACTGTAATTGGAGAATGAATATGGCACGATCAAAATGACAATACATATGGCAATGAGAACAGGAGGGATGATGTGCCATGAAGGAGGAAGAGGTTGTCTGAATTTGCATGCAGGGACGGATTCTAATGTGAAGTTATAAGCTTGTGATCGAGTGACACAAGAAGTTTAAAATGAGCACTTTCTCAGACATAGATCTAGAGAGACACTTTATGGGAATTAGAAATTTAAAATAACTTTAACTCGAGCACAAAATTTTGTCGAAAATTGACCGAAACAATAGGCTAAGTGTTTTTATGTGCCTTGGAAGCAAATGGTTAAGCAGATGGCTTATCTCGGGCACACTCTGATAACTAAATGTGTTAAAGGCTAATAGTCTTTATATAGACTAATGTTGGAGTTATGCTGAAGCTACATTGTAACTTGTTAAGTAGCCTAGATAGATATTATATGCTGCATATTAGCCGATTCTGTTTGTGTGTATTTTTATGTGAGGAGTCTACGCAACGGTTGCTACGAAGGCCTGGTGACGAACGGATATCACCTGTGCTCATGTAACATAACCGCAGTCCAACGAGCCTCGGCCATACAGTTCATTCCATCTGATGCTCGACCTGGAGCCAGAAGCATTTGAAGTTGGAAGATGTAATGGAAGAGGGGGCTGGGTTATGAGGGATGGATTTGAATATTGTATAGGCAACCGGACATTGCGTAGAGAATTTTTAATATGTAGGCCCTATGGACATTATGTAGAGAACTTTTAATATGGATGAAACTGAACATTATGTTTAGAAGAAGTAAAGACGATTAAGTGGATTAGGTTGAACACTGTAGGCATGAAACTAAACATTATATATAGAATAAGGAGGATTAGAAACTAAAGAACTCTAGGTTGATATAAATATATAGTATAAATATAGATGCACAGAGATGCAGACTGGAAGACGCAGACTGACTCATAGCAGACAGTAGGCCACTACAGGCGGACAGGCAATAGCAAGGGGACTGGGCAGAGAAAGTCGAAGGTAGAAGAAACGGAGGTATGAATTATGACCATAAAAGGAGTGAAGATGACCATATAAGGAGAGAAAAATGGATAGATAGAAAGGGGCTGAGGCAGGCAATGGAAGGAATGGATAAATAGGGGACGAAATATTGAGTCGGGGTTCACTCTGAGAAAGCAGCCGGAGGAAACGAACGGAAGGAGAAATCTACTCGAAAAGGGATTTACTCTTAGAAGGAGTTAGGGAGAGAATGATTCAGAAGAAGAAACTGCTCCTGAGGAAAAGGATTGACAAAATAGATCAATGCGACTGAGAAGAAATCAGGGCGTTAGGTCTACAATCTAGGAGTGTAGGAGTGAAGTGCAGGAATATAGTGTAGGAAACAGACTGAAGAAGACTTAACAACACGCTATGAAAACGATATTAATTATAAATAAAAACTCTGTACGATAATAAGCTACATATATAATACAAGAACGGAAAACTAACTGTCTTATTCTATACTCATCGAGTCGTCAAAAGAACCACGCTACCACATACCCGAGGAGACTGGAGGAGACTGGAGACCACACCGCTGCCACCAAGGATAGTTTTAATTAGTTGATTGGCAAGGAAATAATAACAAACGCACGACAATCAACTTTAAAACATTACACTCTTATAATTATCATCGTTTATGGTCAACCAACTAGCCTACACTGACTTTCTCTGCCCGCATTCAATACAACGTCCTTTCTCAGGTACTCAAAAAAGATTTCGCGAGATTTTCAAGAACCGAAAGTTTTGTGGAATATTTCGTTTTATAGAGTGCATTTATATAACACATACATAGTAGTAAAGTGACTTACGATTTTATTACGATTATATTATACTGATATTGCGATATAGCAATTATTTGGCAGTTGTAACTTGTAATCAACGACCTTATAGTCATAGATCATTAATCTATCCAGATCATTTGCCTGCATTGGTCCCTCCCTATGGAATGGGCTTCCCCCGTCAGTTCGCTCTGCCATTCTCTCTGGTAGTGTATCCTCGTCTTTCTCTCGTCTAAAAACTTGTCTTTTTTCTCGGAGTTAAACGCACTGGGAGCGCTTCTGAAAGGCTCTTGCTGCGAGAAGCGCTTTATAAATGGTCAGATAAGATAAGATAAGATAAGATATAATTTTTTATGGTCGTTGATTACAATAAACTACCATTTAATTGTTATAGCGCTATTGTAGAATAATAATAATTGTATTTTCGTTTAATGAAACGCTTGAAAATGCACCGGGGCGGAACCAAGATTTCAGTTTGTGGGGAGGGCTAAACTCCCGCGGAAAATTTCCCATTTCCGGCCGTCAAAATTTCTGACGACCCTTCTTTTTTTAGTCATTTGGTCGAAATCTCAGGAAAATATTCCGTTTTCAGCCGCCAAAATTTTTTACGACCTTTTTTAGTCATTCGACCGAAATCTCCTGCATACGGTTTCAGTTTTTAGGGGGAGGGGGTTGAGCAGGGAAATTTTCATTTTTACATGGGACAAAAAAATGGATGGCATTTTGGGGGTAAAAATCTGATAAAAATGTATTTTGGGGTCTTAGCCCCCTAGCGCCGCTACTGAAACGCACTGCACTATGCAAGTAGGGCCTACAAGTTATGCATTAATCTTAATTAACATCAAACTTTACTATACCACAGTACATATAATCAATATTAATAATTAATATAATCAAGATTGATAATTATTTATACTGTATACTAACAGAACAGACTGCCTGCAACACTCGATCGTACGCTACGTAGGCCTACATTACTTCTACACGCAAGGGTGTGCCTGTCAATACAATACATACAATACAATTTATTATTTGTAACGCGCTTTAACAAGACACGTCTTGCACAAAAGCGCGCATTTATATAACATATAAGCTCATATACATGACCTTCAACCAGAGACTAAGTTTTTTTTGGCAAAATAGATATACATGTGATTTGAATTGCTAATTGCATGCAGTCGATGCAGAGTTTCGTGAGAATAAAATAATTGTGACTTTCATTCGTCCGTCTCTGCGTTCAATCGATCTCGTGTAAACACGGAGAGCGAAGACGCCACGTCGCTGACGCATGCGCAAACAATGTCCTGCGTTGACGAGGACGGCGATTAACAGCTGAGGCAGATATTATTAATTTAAATTCCAAAATGGACTTATTCCGTAAAATTCTTACGGGTCCTCAAGCTGGACAGACCCCTTCTGGGGCTGACACGGTGAGAATTTATTCGTCCGTGTTGGAAAATTTAAGCTATTCCGCCGGTGGTCCATGGTCCTGATGGTTCCGCTGTCCTGGTGTGTCCGCGGTGGGATTTTGGTTAAATGTATATTGCTTAAGTCCGTTTTCAGAGTGAATTTAACACGTGTTGTGAGTTTTAACTTTTATTAACCGTAATTTTGTGTTATTTTTGTATAGCGCTAACTTACTAGTGTCTGCATGGCTAGTCTAAGCGATATATCCGCTATTGTCGCTCAATGGTTCATCGTTATTAATTATTGACATGTCGATTGTTGGTAGGGCCAGCTGCCGGTAAACATTCGCTTTAGAGTAATAAATTATTCGCCTTTATTCACTTGACGCAGCATAATTGTTTTTCGGTTATTGTACTATGTCTGACTTACTATATACAGTGACTTGCTCAAGTTCCACATGTATCTGACTTACCCTATAATATTTGACATAGCTCTGTGTCAGCTATTTCCTGTTTTAAGGCATTTTTTCATTGTACACTCAATCAACAAATGATTGTTGACAAGTGGCGCTCCAGGGTCGAATCCACCTCAAGTCGAGACCTTGAGCAAGTTCTTCGCTTGCAATTGCTCGTGCGCTTCAAGGTGAAACTCAGATGCAGTGTCCGCGCTGTAGTCAGGAGATCCTCTGAGTAGGTAGCGTGATGGGGCACTATAGAAATGTAGAAATAAATTCCAATCCTGGAATAATCCAAAGATTTTGAGGAGGGGTTTAGGGTAACATTGGTAAATTCTCTGGAATGAAGAGTGCATGGATGCAGTATTGTTTCCTGCTACACTCTCAAAGTTCCACTCAACTTTATACTCGGCGGATGGTGTTCATAAACCAAGCAGTAGGATGTGACAGGCCTGCGCCTTGCATGGCTGCCAACAATTAAATTATGCTTCTGTAATAACTTGTGCTCATCCATTCATTACTAATTATAATCATACTGCATTGTGTCAGTTTGAAAATAAACGAAGATTATTATTATTATTATTATTATTATTATTATTATTATTATTATTATTATTATTATTATTATTATTATTATTATTATTATTATTATTATTATTGTTTTATCACTCCAATAACTTTACTAACATCAATGATTCCACCATATCTAGTGGGACTCGTCCCTTCTAGTAAGCCTATTGTTTCCATTCGATCTGTGATATTGTCTTGAATTAATGTGGTGCTTTTATCTTTGATTATCTGACCATGTTGATTGTTATTATGGGGCATTTTTTTACGACTTTGATCCATGAAATTAATTTTACTTGATCACACACATCTGTTCCGTTCACTGTGTTTGAATTATTATTAGTTGCCTCTGTGTTCTTATTGGGCAGCCTACCTCATCTACCACTGAACATCCTCTCCGCTATTTGAACCGTCATGACCCTCTTGTATCGCGGTCGCAGACTGCCACAGCCCAGCATCGTTCCTATGTCTCCATTGACCTTTTGCTGTGGAATGACTTTCATGTTGTAACTTATGCTAAGACCTAGCTCCTCTACTGTTTCTGTCCATTCTCTTAATTAAAGAATAGCTTTCTTTTTTCTTGTTGAGGGTTCTTAGGAGCGCCTCTGACTAGATTGTACTGTGAGAAGTGCTTTGTTACTCCGTAATAGCATGGTTTCCATACTTGCTTACTGGTACTGTAGGTTGACAGACTTTGTGACCGCGTCCAGTCATCGACGCTCATAGAGGACAGACGAGATGCCGTCCGGGCGCTCAAGTCACTCTCTAAGGTAGGATTATCTAGATTCGTTCATGAGCGCCTGATTATTTTTGCAGAGGGAGGAGGGAACACAAAGTCTGCAGTTAATTTTTGCAAAATTGCAAAGCAGGAGGTTAGGTAATTATGGATATTTTTCACAGAGGTTTCTAAATTTGTGAACTTCTCAGTTTATTTTGTATTTCATTGGTAGCATTAGTGCTTTATTGCAAAGAGATTTGTTAATAACCAAAACAGTAGTAACCTAGTTAGAAAAGAGGAGTCAGTTTTCTAGGTGAGGGCAAGTGCCCCCTTTTGCCGCTGTGTGCAGGCGCCCATGGATCGGATTCGGTTGAGTGATGACCAATTCCATTTTCAAGCTGCTTACCCATCTCTATGTTTGATCGATATCAACGTTGACTCGAATGTTGACTTGTTGACCTGGATGTTGACTTGTTGACCTGGATGTTGACTTGATTATGATTACTACATCAGTGGTTCTGATGTGCCAACAGTTATATAGTCTTGTGCGTTGGATACCGGTGCATGGGTACCTGCACATGATGTAACATGACGTGGTAATGCAGTGTAATTAATTAATAATTTCTGGTGCCATCCACAGCCTTGGCGGTTCAGTAGCGCTCCCATTGCGAGAATCCCGAGAGAAAAAGCAGGTCATAAGAAGAGAGAGACAGAGATGTAGGTGGCAGCTGAGAATTGAAGTTGATACTTACTTACCGGTACAATTGTATTACATGGCGTTTCATGCAGCAGTAGGTGCGATTTTTCATTTGGTTATTTTAAGTTTCGTTTAAGATGTTCTGTTGTTCTGTTTGATTTAGAAATTTCGCCTGGAGGTTGGCACGAAAGCAATGGACATTCTGATTCATGTCTTGCAGATGGATAGGTGAGTCTCTTTGGATAGGTGACTCACTTCTGATAGGTGAATCACTGATAGGTGAATTACTTCTGATAGGTGAATTGCTTCTGATAGGTGAATTACTTCTGATAAGTGACTCACTTCTGATAGGTGAATTGCTTCTGATAGGTGAATTACTTCTGATAAGTGACTCACTTAACTGATAGGTGAATTGCTTCTGATAAGTGAATTACTTCTGATAGGTGAATGTCTTCTAATAGACACAACTCTTTCTGATAGGCAATCCCTGATGTGTCCTACATTTTTATAATGAGGCCTGAAATGCATTCACCAAAGTCAATATTAGCAAACTTACTTACATGTACATGATCAATTGATCATCCACATTGACCCCTCGTTCTCGAACTGCTATAATGCAGCAACACTCTTTCTCAGTGGCTGGCCATAGAACCTGGAATGGGCTCCCTGTTGCTCTTCGCCTGTTGCCTAGAGGTCACACCACTATGTTTCTTTCTCACTTAAAAACTGCCTTATTTAGCCGTTGTTGGACTGGGGGCACTTCTGAGTATATTGCCTTGGAGGTGCGCTATATAAAAGGTCAATAATAATTGGGATGTTGGCATTTCAGTTAGGTGGTTCTCGTTACATTAAGATGCAAAGCGGTTTGTGCTGTAACAAAGCTTGAAACCCTTCCCCGAAACCAGTTCCCCCATACCTGCAGGAACTCTGCTATGCTACCTTGAATTTCCAATGCCGAGGTTCCTTCGTTCATCTGTTCTTCTTGTCCCTTGCTCTAGAGCCTCCATAAGGCACTGCCGTACTTTCTCAGTCGCTGGCCCTGCCATGTGGCACTTCGTCTATTGCCCACGCTTCATTCAACCATGCTCTTTTCTAACCTTAAGACTCCTTTTTAGACGAGGTTGGGTCGGAAGCACTTCTGAGTAGATTGTCTGGAAGTGACTCTACATAAGTGCTTCCATTAAATAACTAGAAATACACAAAGTCCTGTATGTGCATATTGGAAAAATGGGTTTTCGATGTTGAATATTGTGTTAGAATCTGACTAAACGATTGATTCTGTTTTGCTGTTTATAGGACGGATTCAGAGATACTTGGATACGCACTTGAAACCCTCTGCAACATTATGTCGAATGAAGCTTTCACCGAAGGTTTGTGCAAAGCTTAGGCAGAAGTGGATGATGATAAGTTGTCCACGAAGGTAATTTCTCCATGAGGGTAATTCTTGCATGAAGGTAATTCCCCACCTGTAGTTGTTTATATTTATCTTTATGGAAACTTGACTTGGGCTTATTACGGAAATTGTATATTTCAGGCACATTCGCTGAACAGGGTGCTATATCTTGAATGAGTGAATAAATGAATGATGATTAACTGACTGAATAAATGAATTTGTGAATGAACGAAAGAGCAAAGGAATAACACTGGCAAATGAGTGAGTGAGTGAGTAGCTGTTTGAGGTGAACTCCTCATTCCCTGAGTGCAAACTGCTCTAAGTCAGCACCGTCTCTTATTGCCCCATTTTGTGGAATACACTTTCACTGTCTATAAGCCTATATGCCTATGGTTTGCTCAGATGTATTTTACCATAGCTTTAAAACTGTCATTTTCAGCCATTGTTGGGTCGGGAGCGCTCCTGAGTAGATCTTACCTTGAAGGGCGCTATATGAATGAATGTGATGAATGAACGAAAGAACGAACGAATGAATGAATGAATGAATGAATGAATCTGCATGATGAATAAATGAATGAATAATTCAATATGAACAAGCTCCATGCTTGTCAGTCTTTGGCTACGAGGTGCACTCAAGTTGAAATCAATGCGACCTGTCGTTAAAGTCTTAATGAAGACAGTTCTGATGATAATGGAGTTGCGTGTTTTGTGCTTCGATCTTCAGATCAAGAAGTGCAACAGCATTTGCCGGAAGACCTGGGCCTCCAGTTTACAGAGATGTACATTAAAAATACGGAAAATATCTCACTCCTTCTGTCGCTGCTTCAGGTATCATTTGGTTATATGTTGAAATTAAACGATTTCTTTGTGCACTTGATCAAGCTTTGGTTTTTATTTGTATTGGATTAAGTTGTTTGGTTGATTTGTGATAAACTCCGTTCGATTGGCATACCATAGAGTTTTGTAAGTGCCTGGATACACATGGTTCAAATCCCAGTATGTGGGAGGATGCTGGTCAAATGATTAAATAGCCTTTATTTTAAGTGATTTAGCGAATCAGAGTAATTATATTGGAATTAATAATAATAATATTAATAATGGTAATGGTAATAGCTTAATCCAATGCAAAACATTTCCTTCCTTCAAAAACGACTCCAAACTCACTAAATATTTCTCTCCTTGGCTTTCAACCACATGGATCTCTAAGTTCTGCATCTTCCTCTGGCGACTGACTATCCATGCCTCAGTTTTACATTTCAATGTGACCTTGCACATGCTACAAATTTATATGATAATTAATAATAATGATAATAATTTCCTGAGGGATCATTGATACATGGGTTGTTTTCATCTATGACCTGTAGGTTTGCCTAGCAATTTCCATTCTGGGCTTCTTGATCTTTCTTTGCCCCATTTCTGCATCGAAGTGAGCGCCTCTGATTAGATTGTACTGTGAGAGGCGCTTTATAAATCCTAAAATAGTATAGTATAGTGTAGTTTTGATCACGAGTTTTGTATGCGTCAGTAGTTTGTCATTCATGTCCTGCGGCATGACTTCTGATCATGAGTTGTCGTCTTGTGGCAGGAGTATGACTTTCATGTTCTCTGGCCATCCGTGCGACTCCTCACTCTTCTCCTGATGAATCGGACGAAGGAAATCCAGGAAATCATTCTTGCGAATCCGATGGGAATCTCGCGGCTGATGGATCTACTCGCAGACAGCAGAGAGATCATCCGCAACGACGTAGGCTTCTCGATAAATTTCTGAATAACTATTATGATGATTTGACATTCCTGTAATCGGGGATATTCACTACCAGTGCGGAAATATCACAATGGTATCACGAAAAAAATCTCATTTTCTTTAGGGAATTGTTAAATATGTGATTGTTATCACAAATTTATATAGGGCTACTTCAAACGAAGCTATTCAGAGGCACTCCTGACCTGACGACACCAAAGTGACCAAACCATGGTCGAAGAGAATGGTTTTCAAATGCTTGCGGAAAGGGTCAAAGAGAGATCAAGAAGTTTATTAAGATCAGGTTAAGCGTTGTGATGGTCGGTTAGGGTTAGTGTCGTCATTGGATGCTATATAGGCTACATGTACTAATATATACTATATCCATATTATACTAAGATATTGTGTATTAATAATAATAATAATATTAATAATAATAGATATTGTGTAATAATAATAATATTATTATTATTTTTGTTATTATTATTATTACTGTTATTGTTATTATTAAGTAGAACTTTGTTATTGTAGTGGCGGTATTTACAATAATAATAATAAATAATTCTACAGTCGTAGTTATATATGACAATGAAATAACATTCGTATTATAGTATTTAGTGATGATAATCTAAATGTCTTTTGTTTCTGCTGCAGGATCTTCTGTTGCTGCAGCATCTGACGAAGAACAACACGAACATCCAGAAGATTGTGGCCTTTGAAAACGCCTTCGAACGTCTCTTTGACATTGTCCGAGACGAGGGACACAGCGATGGAGGTCGGCCTTTGTCCCTCAATGTCCTCAGTTGACTGCGGGGTTTCTCTCTGAAGTCTATCTCAATCAATCAATCAATCAATCAATTTTCATTTGTTCAAAAAGATCAAGCTGGCAGAACGCAGCTTGTTACATAAATTTAACTAATCATATGTGACTCATCTGACCAGAATTGGGTTTAAATTGCATTTTTTTACAATTTGAGTGTCATACATCTGTTAAAAGAATAATGTCTCTTCTTTAAAATGACACGAATCTTATTGTTCTACCAAGTTCCTGTCCAGGGCTATGAGTAAAAATGTGATTCAAATGATGGAATTACAATTCTGAGAAAAATGCATTTAAAGATTCTTATAATTTTGTAGTTAGTGCAAGGTTCTTTAGCAACTCTAGCCATCGTGCTCAGAATTAATTAAATTTGCAACAGATAAACAGGTTGCATAATGGGCTAGAAGGAAGTCTGAGCTTTTTACTCATGTCTCGTTTGTTATGCTAACCTCATGCCAAATATGGCTATTAATGGCATGGAAAGTGGAAAATTTCTGGAAAAGTCAATAAATTATTTAAACAACAACCACTTTAAAATCATCGAAAATGAGATTTTTTCGCAAATTGGTGTTTTAATAAGCTTAAAACTTATTTATTTACGCGATTTTTTGAGCCGCTTAAGCATCCTAAAGTAGTGATGAGAAGATGGTACAAATTCACTGCTGAAAGTAGCTTCTTAAGCTTAGAAACGTCTAAAAAACACCATTTTTCGTTTATTTTAATTAAGTATCTCGCTGTTCTGATTACTCGTTTCTTGGCTGCTCTCTTAGATTCCCAAATGTTCTAGTCCTATTGCATTGCCAATTTTATTGCTGATTTAACAATGTCGGTACTTATTCTCTGTCTGTCTTTTTAGGAGTTCCTAGTGCTTTTGAGAAGTTTTTAGCACTTTTGAGGTGTTGCTAAAACTTTGAAGTGTTTCGTAGTACTTTTGTGGGGTTCCAGCACTTTCAAGGGGTTTATAGTATTTCTGAAGGTCCCTAACATTTTATTATTGGAGTCGAGATATCATGTACACACACGCAGACCCTGGTGTTTGTTTACGGAGGAACGAATGATTGTCTGAATTGTTGCAGGTGTTGTGGTTGAGGATTGTCTTCAGCTGCTCCTTAATCTCCTTAAGAACAACCTTTCCAATCAGAACTTCCTAAAGGAGGGCAGCTACATCCAGCGCCTGCCGACCTACTTTGACCTCAAGTCAGCAGACAAGGCGCCAAACGAAGGCTGGTCCGCTCAGAAGGTCACCAACATACATCTTATGCTCGAGGTCAGACCTAAATTGCTAATGCATAGCCTTATCAATCAATCAATCAATCAATCAATCAATCAATCAATATCAGATTGTCCATATATGGCTTAAACTTCCACATTACTGCATAAAGGTTTCGCTATGATTGGTCCATCTTTCTGGAATAGGTTACGAAGCACAAGTGATGTTATTGGATCAGCTATGTTAAGTCGCTTGCTTTGTTGCATACACGTTGCATACAAGCATGAGCAAGAAATCAATGCAATACAAATACCTGCATCAAACTCGGCCACGTCTTTTTTTCCTTGTACCATTTTTCAGTCTACACATGATTCTTAATGTCTACGCGGCTACAATGTACGTTGGAATTTTGTATCTATATATGTGCACTTGCTATAGCGCCCCTTCAGGATTTCTACTCAGAAGCGCTCCCGACTACAGCGCGGACACTGACTCGGAGTTTCGCGCTGAAGCGCTTAGCAATTGCAAGTGAAGGACTTGCCCAAGGTCCCTACCCGGCAGCTTTACGTGGCTTCGAATCTGCAACCCGCCAGCTGCAAGGCAATGAACATACACACTGCACCACCGCGCCCCCACAAATGAAGAGCTTTGTATTAAATTACATTTATATTGTATTGTTACTGAACATTGCATGTGCTACATAAGCATTTGCTTTACCGTTTGGGGAATGCGTTGGTTGGTTACACGTGCAAGTCATGCATGCATGTGCTCACCACTTGGGGACTCTTTCAGTTTACTATGCATTGTTTTGCTACGTAATGTAAAAGTCTAGTTCCACTCTGACATTTAACACCATGTAGGCCGTTGCACAGATAATCTTTCTGATTTGTTCTGCTCTTGGAGTGGTGCTAAATAAATGTCTGATGAAATAAAATACGTTACAATGTGAACTGTTACTTGATGATTGACAGCTTGTGAGGACATTGGTTTCGCCCAACAACCCTCAACAGCAGACGGCTGCCTGTCAGAAGGTCATGAACCAGTGCGGTAGGTCGTAAGGTCATTCTAGGATCACTTCAATCAATTTTCTATTCTACCCTCTCCCATCTTTTCATTTTGTATAATTCGTGTCCACACCCTGTGAGCATTCCTAATACAACAGATGTAAAAATACAGGATACTCCACTGGTGCACGTGTTGTTCGTAGGGCTGCTGGAGAAGCTATGCACGATACTTATGGCCAGCGGGGTACCAGCGGACGTACTCACAGAGACTATCAACTGCGTCTCGGAGCTGATACGAGGGAACCAGTCCAACCAGGAATACTTCGCATCCGTCCTGGCGCCGTCAAATCCTCCCAGGTACGAATCATCGTAGTCTCCGTGGCAACCGCATCAGCCTCTGTTGCTCATCTGTCTTTTTAACTTACTGATGGCTTATTTTTTTGCTCAAGATGAATACAATGCAAGCAGAGGTCATTCGTGTGTTGCAGTGATATTTTTGCGGACGAAAACAGGAATTCGAAGACAAACTATAGATGAGTTTCCGTTGTCGAGAATAAGAACAAATATTATTAATTATTTTGAGTGCAAGAATAGAATGAGATCAGAAAAGCGAAAAATCGAATAGCAATGTGTGACTCACCACGGCAAATGTAGGCTTTTTTCAGAATTAAAATTTATTTTATTCTCCCACAAGATTCTACTCTGTAAGACCTTTCAAATGACGTAAATTATTTATTTATTTATGATGTTTCCTAACTAGAGTTGTGCGCTTTTAAAATTTAACCATGGCAGAAACAACATTTGGAGAAAACGCGTCCGCAAGCCGTCACATGATGCATTTGACGACGTGAAGACTGTTTCACAGTCCTTAGTTATTCATCTTTTCTAGGTCATTTTATTTAGACCAATCCCAAGGATACTAGTTTCACTATGTAGAGCAGATCTTGACCTTTACAAGCGTAGGTAATATTGATGACTTTCCACGAGGCGACTCTAAATGCTACGCTTTGAAAAGCGGTCAACATCATGTTTATTTGCACTACTCTTATACGAAATGTCCATTAAAACTCACTTTTGTGGTTAAATAATTGATTATAGGGTTCTTTTTGGTACCTGTTATATTTTTGAGATAAAAATCACATGATTTCCAGGCAAATTGTTAGGAACCCTCAAAGTGTTAAGAACCTCTAAAAAGTTATTGGAAACCCTCAGAAGTCACAGGATGCATTCAGTTTAATTCAAGGAACTTGAAGGGGTTTGGAAAGTTACATTTTTCTCAAAATTCCCAAAGACATTTGAAATTTAGGCTTAGTAACAAGTTATGACTAGCTAGAAGCTGTTCTGTTATTTGAATCAGAAAAAGGCTTCCTTAGAACTGGAATTAGAACTGAAATTATTTCGGAACTACAAATAGAACTGAAATTGTTTCAGAACTAGAATTAGAACTGATTGTTAAATTATTTCAAAACTAGAATTAGAATTGATTGTTAAATTATTTCAAAACTAGAATTAGAATTGATTGTTAAATTATTTCAGAAGTAGAATTAAAACTGATTGTTAAATTATTTCAAAACTAGAATTCGAACTGATTGTTAAATTATTTCAGAACTAGAATTAGAACTGATTGTTAAATTTTTTCAGAACTAGAATTATATTTGAAATTATTTCAGTATTAGAATTAGAGCTGAAATTATTTCAGTATTAGAATTAGAACTGAAATTATTTCAGAACTACAAAATTAGAACTGAAATAGAATTATTTTCAGAATGAGAACAGAATAAGAGCCTAAATTATATTATTCAACTGAATTTGAATTGGGAATTATTTTTAGAACTGAAATTTCACTCGACTGTATTGTTGTCGTTGTTGTCGTTGTTGTTGCATTAGGCCGGCGATTGTCGTGTTGCTCATGTCGATGGTGAATGAGAAGCAACCGTTCGTTCTACGTTGTGCCGTTCTCTACTGTTTCCAGTCTTTCCTCTACAAGAATGAACTCGGCCAATCACAGATCATCCAGACTCTGCTGCCATCTACCGCGGAAGGTAGTAGATGCGCTCATTGCTTAGTAGTTTGTGCCTGAATTGTTTGGTTACAGTATTACCTAATTACTTGTAAACAGTAACGTAACCATAGCTGTTAACAGTAATGGAACAGTAATTGCGAACATTAATATAACAGTAGAGCTGTAAGCAGTAATGTAGCAGTAGTATACAGTAATTGTAAAAGCACAGGTATAAGCCCTTCTGTTCAGAATCACTGTTTACAATTGTTGTTACAATCACTGTTTGCAATTGCTGTAACTATTATGGTTCAAATGAGATTTGCTTTAGTTGAAATGTTCACTGGTATCCATATATTTGTTTGTTTGTTTGTATGTATGTGCACTTGTTGTAACGCCCCTTCAAGCTCCCTACTCAGAAGCCGACTGCAGCACGGACACTGAATCGAAGTGAAGTTTCACACTGAAGCGCTGAGCAATTGCATGTGAAGGACTTGCCTAAGGTCCCTACGCGGCGACTTGAGATGGATTCGAAGCTGCAACCCTCTGGCTGCAAGGCAACGAAATACCCACTGCGCCATACATTTATGTGTGTGTGTTGTTTGTGGGTGTGTTGTAGTGAATCAGGTGACAGCCGGTCAGTTGCTGTGCGGCGGTCTCTTCAGTCAAGACTCGATGTCAACGTGGTTCGCCGGCGTCGCTCTCCTCCACTCCGTCATTGACAACTCGGCTCAGAAGGAGCAACTGCTTCGAGTTCAACTGGCCACCAGTCTTGGCAATCCTCCAATCTCTCTCATCCAACAGTGCACCAACATTCTCGGCCAAGTTCGTTTGACTGCTGTGACGTACTCCATGATTTATATAGCACCATTAGAAAAGTTGAAGTTAGATCTCTCTCTCTCTCTCTCATTCAGTTGTGCTCTTGCATTCTTGGCCAAGTGGATCGACAACTGTAATGTATCATATTGTATCTATAAATTTATGAATCGCCTCTACCAGTGCACACCAATCAGAGGTGCTCCCAGTGCGAAAGACCGAGAGAAGAGAAAATTGTTTTGAGACAGCGAAAGATGTGCTTCGATCATGAATTATTAACGACAAAAATGTCAATGGAGAGAGCTGACTCCAAAGTTCAGAACCAATGAAGACAGAAGCTCAAGTTTTAGCCAAAGCAGTTCTTTCTCGTTTGCATTATAGTAGATAATTGTAATAAATTGTTATTGAGGAACTTAGATAATTGTATTAAATTGTTATTTGTATTACTTAGATAATTGTAATAAATTTTTATTGTAGTACTTAGATAATTGTAATAAATTGTTATTGTAGTAGATAATTGTAATAAATTGTTATTGTAGTAGATAATTGTAATAAATTTTTATTGTAGTAGATGATTGTAATAAATTGTTTTTTTCTAGTAGATGATTGTAATAAATTGCTATTGTAGTATTTAGATAATTGTAATAAATTGTTATTGTAGTACTTAGATAATTGTTATAATTGTTATTGTAGTACTTAGATAATTGTAATAAATTGTGTTTGTAGTAAGAGTGCCTCTGAGTTGTTTTCTTGTCGGTTGCTATAATAGATGTTAAATTTCAGATAAATCATTGAACAGTAGTAATAATTTTTTTATGATTAATTGTTCATTGATTGTGCTGAGTTTTCTTCATCTCTAGGGAGCGAAGCTGCAGACGCGAGTGGGTCTTCTTCAGCTGCTTGCTCATTGGCTGGCTTATTGTCCAATCGCAGTCACACATTTCCTTCACAACAGCGCCAATGTACCATACGTATCCTTTGTTTTTCTTGACATTTGATTGTTTTGCTTTCTATTGTTGTTCTTCAAGTTTTTACCGTTTGTTGATGTCAGATACTTGATTTGAATACTATTTAGTTAGATTTATTTTGTTTTTTTATTTAGTAGTTGCACCAAAGATTTCATATATCTCAGTTCATCACAGCATGGATTCTAATATTTGGTTGATTAACGGTGATTCTGATATTAGTTTATTATTTCAGAATGTTAGTCGATTAATAATATTAAATAGTGATAACACAAATTATTAAACAAATGAGCACGATTAATAGTTATTGCATAATGATTACTATTATTTCATTATAACAGCTTTGAATAACTGCTGTGACATAATATACTACACTTATTTTTTCATGGTGTTTTTAAGTTTCAGTTCACTTGCCAGTTTAAGTTTTCTTTTTGTGATTTCCAGTTTGGTTTTAGTTTTTTATATTCTTTCAGTTTCGGAACTTTTCAGTTTTAATTAGTCCTGTAACAATTCAACAGAAGCAATTGAGTGCTTTCTTTATTAATTGTCATTTATTATGATTGGCAAGAACAACAGATATTAATTAGGTATTAAAGTCTTGCTTTCATGTCACCTTGCTGCAGTTTGATGCCGACATCACTGCCACTCAGTTTGTGTGCAACACAAAAATTTATACAAATTGTTGCTTTCAAGTGTGGTGGGGGGGATATGTTAAGATGTATCTTGAGGAGACAGGTGGTTTTTGTTGACACCCTTGACTTTCCCTTTCAGCTCATATCACAGGTGTCGGCTTCAGAGGGCGATGAACTGGAGCTGATTGTCCAGGGCATGTGCGCCTTTTTGCTCGGCCTCTGTGTTCTCTTCAACAGCAACCAAGTTCCGAATTACCAGAAGTAAATGAATATTCTTTCGCTAACTCGTGTGATGTTCCATCGAATTGAAATATTTGAGACCATGTTTTGTGAGTGGGTGTCTAGTGCAGTGTTAATTTCGTGAACGAGAACGAAACGAGAACGAAAAAGAATAGGCAATCGTTCACGAAAACGAGAACTAGAAAGAAATTGTGAACTAAAACTGAATAAAAACGAAAAAGAATCAATGTGGAACGAAATAAAAACGAGAACGATATTGAAATCCCGAACGAAAACTATAGAAAATACAAGTACTTTGTTGGAATTTTCGAGTGCAAAGTAGTTGAACGATGCGCATGAATAGGCCATAATTATTGTTGCCCTACTCCTTCTCGTCTTTCTAGGCCACAAAGAAGCGATTGTTGGAAGATTGCGCTTTCCACATCAATTCATTTTATGACTCAGCCCTTGATCTCCCCAGCCCTTACCTCACTTATTGGTCCCTCATGCACCACACTTTAATTAACCTACATATAGGCCTATACTTGAATCTTTACCTCCAGGTTCGGATTGACCCCTTTTGGGCGAGGGGTCAGCCAATTGCAAGCTTGAATGGTTCCAGTTTAACATTGCTATCGCTCTACCCCACTCCCCTTTTAAGGTACGTATAAGAACCACGTGAGAGAGATTGATTCTTTCCAACTAAACTGTATAGGCTAATAATGGCTTAGTTTCTAATTTCTGTTTACTTAACCCCATTCTTTCCAGTCGCTTTGCTCTCCCCCTCATTCACCACACTATAACTAAGTCTTGTTGCGCAAGCCTGCCGAACGTCACTCACTTGTTAACCCTTTGGAAGTTTGGAGGAAATGTGCACGGGATATGACGCACCCAAGAACTATTATACTTTGCGCTTTTAGCAGAAAACGCCAGTTTATCTGATAATTGGTCATATAGTTAAACTCACAATTGATGTTTTCTATTGATGTCGAATTAGTATATTGTCGTTTTGATATCGGGACTTGCAACAAAAAACATGTAAGCCTATTGGGCATGTCATACCCCCACTTCACCACAAACATTCCAATGCTTCACCTCACCTCCAAAGGGATAATTTCATGAACGAAAACGAAACGAAAAAGATTAGTCATTAGTTCACGAAAATGAAAACTAAAATGATTTTATGAATAAAAACTAAACTAAAACTAAAATGATTACCAGAAGCAAAACTAAAACTAAACTGAAATGATTGATGAAGAACTAAATAAAAACTAAAATAGAAATGATTTTCTGAACTAAAATAACACTGGTCTAGTGCTACATTTTTCACAAAGTGTTTTCCACTGATCCATAGGATTCCATGTTGGGAAGACAAGGGTTCTGTTGTTTGGGATGCTCCGTCACATTAGAAATCAGACTCCAAGGCGAAAACAAGAATTCCGTGGTCCAATTTCATTTTAAAATGATTTATGGTCTAATTTTCTATGGGCTAAAACTGTACATGTATTTACTCGATTAATCTTATTTATTAAACCTACCTGGTATATCGTCTACTTCTCAAGCAGGTGCTAAACATGCATACCAAAATAGGTTTTGGTGAAGTTAGAATTCTATAAGGAAGGCATTCCATATTCAAAAGAGACTGGGCTGCACTGATCTAATGATAGTATGTACTTTTTAACTGAATTTGTTTAATTAGTGGTTGGTTAATAAAGAATCCAACCAAATTGACTGTGATGAGTGCATTGACGGTGGAAAGATGGGAGGACAAGGGAAAGGACTGGCCACTCTCCTACATATGACAATTTAACCAAGAAAATGTAGTGGTTATCATTTCATGTCTATATGTGGACTGCTCTGCTTCCTCTGATAACATAAAAATATGTTTACTTATGTACTCAGTGTGATGGTAAACACATGGTTTGGTGACTTTTAGTATTACCTTTCTGCATATAGATGTCTTGTGTTTGATTGCAAACTGTTGACTGTTTGATCGTATAGGACTGATCTCCGGCAGATCATAGAGAAGCGGATTGGAATGGAGCTCTACACCGATCGACTGTCACAGATCGCTAAACACGAGAGCTACGGTCGCGCGGCTAAGAAGCCACAGCTGGCTTACAGGCAGCCGTCGGAAGTCATCTTCGACTACGAGTTCACGAGACTACTCAAGAAACTGGAAAGTAGGTGGAGAGAATGTTGGGAGGTAAAGAGGAAGAGGAAGTGGAGTGAAATATAGAGGCAGGATAAAGGATGAGGAATAAATTTAGGAGGAAAGGAGGGAACTTCAGGTGAAGGGGAATATGGGAGGAGGAGGAGGAGGTGGAAATCGAGGAAGATGTGAAGCAAGAAAACGAAATTGAGAGAAGAAAAGAGAGACTTTGAAGAGGTTGGAAGCTGGGTGATGATGATGGTGGTTGTGGTGGCGGCGGCAGCTACGGTGGAGGTGGTTGGTTAGTTGAGAGTGGTTGCGTTGCACTCATTGATTGCTTCAATATGGTGGTAAGGTTGTTCTGTTGCATAGATCGGTTGCCTCAATTGGTTGCTTTGAGCAGTTGTTTGGATCAGTTGTTTGGATCTGCTTCAATCAGTTGTTGCATATGTGTTGTTGTTGTTGCATATATGTTGTTGTTGTTGTCGTTGCAGACGATGTCCTGAAGGCCGTTTCTCCGGTTCAGGAACCGGAATTGGAGAAGAAGCAATCCGTCGAACAACACGACAGCATCGTCGAACAATACAAGAAACTCATCCGCGAACAGGTCAGGCCGCTGGTCAGGTCAAAGGCCAAAGGTCAGGCTGCTGGGTCAGAGGTTAGGCCGCTGGGTCAGGTCAAAGGCCAAAGGTCAGGCACTGGTCAGGTCAAAGGTCAGGCTGCTGGGCCAGGCCAAAGGCCAAAGGTCAGGCACTGTGTCAGGTCAAATTGGTCAGGCGCTAGGTCAGGTCGGGTCAGAGGTCAGGTTGTGTACAGAATAAGGTCCAGTCTGTCGTCAGGTCAGATTGCCATTCAGTTGATATGTCAGGGATCTGATCACATGTCAGGTCAGATCAGAGGTTGGATGAGGCACTTGGTCAGATGCCAGGTAGGGCATATGATTATCTGTATCTGAGAAGGTAACTAACTAAGACATGACAAGGTAGCTTTTCGTACGTTAATAACAGCCGTTGAAACTGTATTCTATAAGTAGCTAAGCATTCTAGATGTTGCTTAATCAACATACAATGCAAAGTCTGCAATTTGCCCTTTTTACACAGCTAGGAAGTAGCCACGAACAGACAGACGCCTCAACGGCGCAACTGCAATTGTGAGTGAAGGACTTCTTCTTGATCAACGTTCATACACAATTAGCGTCTCGGACGTGGATTGAACACGTACTCGCCTTGTTAACCAGCCTCCCAATAATCGCCCTCCTCCTTCATGTAGTCTTGGGACTGGCATTGTCAGAGTATGAATAGTGATAGAGTTTTAGGCCAAAAAAAATAATGCTGTGTTTCCGGTAACAGAGCTAAAAAAAATTGGGTAGGTAGGTGGAAAAATATTTTTATTTTGGTAAAATATTTTTATACAGTGATTATACGAAAAATTATACCGAAATACTCTTTTTTGCATATAGGTACACGCTGCAACAAAGTACGTGTTCTAAGCAAGTATAAACTGCCTATTTCCCTGTACCTAAAATTGCTCTAGGAAACAATTCTATTAATTTCATTTTGTTGACATCCTTTCTGGTAAGATAAAGTGGGAAGGGGATGGGAAGAAGAGCGCGAACAAAACATCACTGCTAGGGGTCGTTCCAGACTGATCGAGCCAGTGACTAGTTACACCTAGAGGTTGCTAGATTTATTTTCCCTAGTCACCGTTAGAGGTGACTCAAGTGAGAATGATTAGGCTAGAGGTTTTCAAGACTGGCAACCAGGAAGTAGTTAGGCAGGCGTGAAACTCTAAGGCAATGTCAATGTAAATAACAAATTTTACGCAAAATTTTCCGAGTCGCTGCAATAAAAGTGAGTCGGTTGGGTTACCGGAAACACAACATTTTTTGTCTAAGATCCAACTCTATACGGAAGGCAATGTCACCGTATTATGGCCAAAAAAATTTGAAGGAAAAATTTTTTTTTACTAAAATTTTTTTTTTCATAAAATTTTTTTTTTTAAATAAAATTTTTTTACAAAATTATTTGAGTCGCGGCAATAAAAGAGGGTCGGTCGGGTTACCGGAAACACAACATTATTTTTTTTTGGCCTTATCTACGATTTGGTTGCTTGCTCCTGGCAAAGCTGTGCAATTATTGTCCTCGATTTCCAATTGGAAAATAGATGAGTGCAGATTGTGAATGTATTTTTCTGTTTCTGTTGTTTTCTAGGACTCGCAGTTGAATGGCGTTCGGAAGGAGTTGTCCGATGTTCAGACACGCAGCAGCGACCTACACAGGAGGCTGGATGACGCCACGCAGCAGGTTCAGCAGCTGCGGGACCAGAATGCCCTTCTGCGGGCGCAGAGAGCCAGTGGAGCAGGTGTGCTACATTGGCCTATCGTAGTGCAGATAGATGATTGAATCTTGTTGGGGCAGAATACTCTCATTGCACAACACTGTTGATAATAGTCAATTTTGTATTTGTGTTTTGTATATGCTCAAGGGTGTGTCTTACTCTTATACCACTCTGTTAATTATAATTACCTGGTTACAAAAGTTGATTGATTGCTTGGTTGATTGATTATTTGATTGTTCTTGTTTGATTGATTGATTGATTGATTGAATATTTCATGCAGCAATTTATTGGTCAGCAATGTAATCTAAGTGTTGATGTTACACAGGGGTCATTACTCGAAGTGTCACAAGCTGTGATTAAGTCAGAGATTGAATTGTTTTGGGAGTTGAGAGGGTTCACCAACCCCCAATTCATTTTTATGCCCCTTCAGTTAATTTTCAAAGACTACTGCAGAGGATAAGTTATACCCTCCAACACAGTCTTAAATTGTTAAAAGTATTTTATTTTCTTGAATATTTTCTTGAATACTGAAATGCTAGTTCGTGAATTTTTCAGTTTTCATTCATATGCAACTTTAGTTATTGTCAAATGGCAGTTAACAATGGATAAAGATTTAACTGTGGTGGGAATAGCAGCTATTCAATACAGTGGTTTTGATTGTAGCTAAATAGATCGAACTAGTGCAGAAAGAGTATTGGGCTAACCCCTGCTGCCAGACATTGTTATGTAATGTTATTGTACCGTAATGTTCTTCATCGTTTAATTTTTTATGCAACTAAGGACAGAGTGCTCCCACAGTTCAACACCCACTACAGTTCAGAACGTGTGCCTCTGTAGTGGTGCTAGGTGCGTAAGACTTGACTGAGACATCCCAAAATTTTTAAAATTTTTCGAAGGTGGGTCAAAATTTATGGAAAATTTTGTTCATCTTACACCTGAAAAAAACTGGTGACTTTGTTTGGATTTTTTGTCATTTTGTTCAACTTGCCTTGAAATATATATACCATTTTCCCTGCCAAAAAACTGATGGCCTTTTTTTTAGTCATATAGCCGAATTGTCTGGAAAATATACCATTGGAACCTACTGTTGAAAGAGCTCTTGTTGAAACCAAAGGGGGGGAGCCACGTTCTATGGGCATTTCTCAATGGGGGAGGGGCCATGGCCGGATTTGCCCCCCTGGATCCACCCCTTCCCAACCCATTTCGATTTGCCAGCTTAAACCCTGGATGAGGTCAGCATCTAGGAATTGAGTGTCGTATATTTCTGTTCTTCTCATGCTGCAGTGAGTTCTTCGTCTCCTGCGTTGATTGGCGGCGAATCGGAGGAGCTTCTGAGGTTGAGGCAGGAGGTCGAATCGAAACAACGCGACATTGAAGATCGAGACAGACAGATCGACACGCTCGTAAGACAATGTTGCAATGCATAAAGTAATGTATGGCATTGACAACCTGATTGCAATGTTTAATGTAATGACGGGTAATATGTAAATGACTAGCTTAAAACTATAATGTTATTACCCTGCTGCGCAAAGTAGAATTTTATGGTCGAAACAAGTCAAGCAATACTCCGTGATCAATCTGTTGGGGTAGCTGTGTGAAAATCCAGTAGGATAATGTGGTAGGATTGCATAACAAGATGGCATCTAGCTCATGGTATTGTATTGTATTTGAGCATATAAAACATCGCTAGTAGGGTGAACCATTCAGACGTGCTTCCTGTGTGTGAGAAGAGGCAGCTTTTCGAGATGGAAGAAGAGGGATTGCTAAAAGGACCTGAGAAGTGAACAGAAGGAGAAGGTATATTCCAAATAGAAGGACCATTTGAAGTGTGCATGTGCGTATACATTCATACATGTATGTATGTAATATTATACCTTGATCTAAATGTACCTCCGTCATGAAGCTCATTAACCCAGCATTGGTTGTTGTGAGTTCCTCACTATGGAATGAGTGTCCCTCTGCAATAATATTCGCAGCACGATTCTGTTTCTCTTCGCTGATCGATAATAATTATTCGCTCAATTCAGATTATTATTGTTCCCTTTCTCTTTTCACGGGCTCTCACTCTGAGAGTGCTTCTTAATAGGTCTGCAATATGCAATATACTTTGCAATATGTTTATATTAGATGATATTATTATTTTTTTCTAATTATTATTATTAATGGAATCGTATTAGTATTATTACCATTGGTACTATGGTTGTTGTTGTTGTTGTTGGTTGTTTGTTGGTTGTTGGTTGTTTAGTTGTTTGGTTTTTTGGTTGTTTATTTTTATTTGTTTGTTGTTTTGTTTTGTTGTTGTTGTTGTTTGTTGTTTGTTCTTTGTTGTTTCTTGTTGTTGTTTGTTGTTTTTGTTGTTGTTGTTTGTTGTTGTTGTTTGCTGTTGTTGTTGTTTTATGTTGTTGTTTGTTGTTGTTTCTTGTTGTTTGTTGTTGTTGTTTTTTTGTTTGTTGTTTGTTTGTTGTTTGTTGTTGTTGTTTTTGTTGTTGTTTGTTGTTGTTGTTTGTTGTTGTTGTTGTTTGTTGTTGTTGTTTGGTGGTGTTGTTTGTTGTTGTTTGTTGTTGTTGTTTGTTGTTGTTGTTTGTTGTTGTTACTCTTGCAAGTGTCTTTTTGTAGAGGAGTGAGCAGCTAAGAGATGGTGACGTAAGAAATGCTGGAGACGCGACAAATTCCAATGGTTTCGATCAGAAAGCGATCGTCGATCTACAGACTCAGGTGGCACAGAAGGAGGAGGAGGTTCGGCTGTACAAGAGCAAGTACGAGGACAGCCTTAGACAAGTCACCCAACTGGTTTGTATACTCCGCAGAAAAAACATTTCTTAGATATCAATTACACATTAAATTCAGTTCAATATATTGTTCGCAGTTACACATGTGAGGTGTTAGATGGTAATAGTCAAACATAAGCAGACAATCGTTTGTCAAGATTCCCTTCCAACATCAGCTCACTCTCTCTTTCTCTCTGGTAGTCTTTTCTCATATTTCTCTCGCCTCAAATCCTCCCTTTTTCTCTTAAGTTTGTCTGAACTCGGAGCGCTTCTTGCTGCGAGAAGCACTTTATAAATGGTCAAATACGTACGATAGTACAGTGCATTGAATCGAAACTACATTATGGATTGGATGGGAGCAATAAACCATAGTATCCATATAGCACCTCCTCAAAGAAACTGGTCTGAGGTGATTTCGACTCCAGCACGGCCAAAATTAACAGCATTCACGTGCTTATTGACGTAACGAGTGCAACTCAATAAAAAAAATTACTAATGTCTTAAATATTTAAATTTAGTTGGCTTTGTTTTGATGGTTTGTTCATTCAGTGCAGTTCAAAGGACGATCAGGCGAACGTGGCTCTGCTTGCGGATCGGAACAATCTGACGATACAGATTGCGGAGCTGGAGACGCGGAATGGACAGCTCCAGCTGGAAAAGAACCAGGTGGAAGAGCGCATCCGAAGTGTTCAAGAGGAGAACTCCGGGCTGTTGAAGAAACTCCAGGTTGGCAGAGAATGAGAAAGATGTCTATGCGATGTTTTTGTCTCATGTTGGACGCATTGAATGCATCTATAAGATTATTATTTTCGGGGTGGATTTTTTTGCTTTGAGAAATTATATGGTCGGGAAAATGGGGCAGTAAGGGTCTCACAAAACCTCTATTGCCCAGAGGTGCACCAATGCACCATGCCACCTTCGTGATCCCCTGTTGAGAACTAAGTGTGTGGTGGACCCGATCACTCGCCGGTATATGTGAGTTCCCAGAGGATAAGATCAATATTCAAATAGAAGGAAAACAAATAGAACAAGTGAAGGAATTCAGCTATATGGGGAGCGTGAAAACGACAGACGCCAAATGCCACCGAGAAATAAGAAGGATTGCAATAGGAAAAGAGGCTTTCACGAAGATGAGAGAACTCCTGAGAGGAAAAATGAACATACATTTGAAGATACGGATGGATGATAAGGTCACTGATATGGAGTGTGGCGCTGTATGGTTCAATTTTATATTAAATTGTCAATTTTGGTTATAATTTTTATTACCGGTATTTAGATAGGCCCCCCAGAAATTCGCGATCTTGTGCAGCGCAATTTTTGCACAAATTTTCAGGTTTAGCGCAACAGCGCAAAAATTGGCAATCCGCGCGATTTTAGCGCAAATTTTGACAAAATCTTGCTAATTTATCTAAATTGGGCTTTGATTGACTTAAAATCACCGCGGCCCATGACAGTTCAACATAACAACGACGACCAATGTGCGATAATCAAAATGGCGACCGCCGAATGGGATGAAATCATAGATGAATATTTTTGGTAGTAACGCACAAATTCATAGTATAAAAGAATTCCAGAACTTCACGGCCACACAATAAAATGTGTTAGACGAAGTTTCTGAAAGCGGTCACACAGGAGCGTCGCGTGCTGTCTCGGCTTATGACAGAACGAACGCATTTTATCTACAGTCGTCAGGCGTGCGCACAAAGACAGAAAGCTAGTACTCGGCACGTTGTGTAACTTAGGTGATTCATTATAATATAGGCATATATAATACTATTTTGAAGTTACATATGTAATGAGTGTAGATCTCGGTGGGTGTAAATTTTGCAAAATTCAAATTATTTGCGATCGTCTGAATACATTAATCTTATGGTTATAGGAACTTTATAACTGCATTTTTGGCTTGATTGTCTAATTTCTAGAACGCCAAAGCCTTACATTAAATGACAAAAACACTGTTAGATACTTTGGTACACTGATTCAATGAAAAATAACGAACATTTTGATTTTTTAACTTGCGCAAAATTCGCGCAAATTTATCGTTTTTGGTGCGCAATTTTTTCAATTTTTTGGCGCAAATTTCTGGGGGCCCTATTTAGATAATCTGTAATGCACACAGGGCCATAGAGACAGACAGACAGATGAAAGACAAAGAGACAGACTGACGAACACAGAGACAGGAAGACAGAGAAACACAGGCGGAGAGAGACAAACACAGACAGACAGACACTGGTGGATGAGCAGAATGACGTCTTATATCTAATCTATTGTCTAATCTATTGTCTTGCAGGCGCTGGAGCTGGAGAAGACGGAGATAGAGTTGGACAAGGACCAGATGGTGGCTGATCTGGATGCACAGAGGAAGGAGCAGGAGGATCTGCTGATGCTCCTTGCTGACCAGGACACGAAGGTCAAGGCCTACAGGAAACGACTCAAGGAGCTCGGAGAAAAGGTGAGGTGGCGTACCAACTGCATAATCTGCCCAGAGCAACGCTATATAAATGCTCTGAGTGGATAAGTTTCAATTAATTCTTTGATTAGTTTGTTCATTAGGTCATTAATTAATGCAGAACAATCATGCTTGTGTTTACGGTGAGGGTGCGTATGTGCGTGGATGTAGGTTGGTGTGTGCGTGTGGTTATGGGTGATTTGTGTGTGTGTGTGTGTGTGTGTAGATGTGTGGATGTTGGCGCCATCTGGAGAATAATACAAGAACAAAGCAGCCTTCCTCGGCCTTCTCTCCCTGGCAATTGTGTTCAAACACCCCTTGACCATCACTTGGTAACCCCTCTGAATTGACACAGCGCTCTTGAATAAGTTGGTGCCCTACGCAAGTGTGCATAGATTTAGAGTAGAGCTTTAGAAATTTTGCGATTACGATGATGTGAGTTATTGGTTTTAGTTTTGCCCGAAACTGTTTCTGGTTTCAGTTTGATGACGATGATGATGACGATGATGATGAAGGCGACGATGATGAAGACGACGATGATGACGAGGATGGAGAAAATGGAAACGTTATTGATGGACCGGATTAGCTGCTGCTGCTGCTGCTGCTGCTGCTGCTGCTACTGCTGCTGCAGTTCCACAGAACAATTGAAGAAGTCAACAGTGTCAAATGCTTCATTCAAAGGAGACAAAATGCCCAATTTACAATCGTCACATTGCCTCGTTGACAATAGTTATAATGCCCCATTCACAAGAGTCAAAATGCCTGATTCACAAGAGTCAATACACTCCATTGGCAACAGTCATATCCCATTCTCTATTGTCAAAATGTCTCATTTAAAGGAGCCATTATGCCTCGTTCATGATATATTGACAAATGTTCCATTCAAAAAAAGTTAGAATGCCCTATTATTAAAAGAATTCAGGTGTCCTGTTAAAACAATGTTATGACTCGCTGTCTGCCTCTGTCAACCACC
>OX457038.1:1186052-1363552 GCA_949752735.1 Lumbricus terrestris | reverse complement strand
ACTAAGAACTGCAAAAAAATAGAATAGCAAAAAATTAAATAATGGGGGAGGCGACATTTGATGATATCCTAAACCACGTTTCTGAGCATTGAATTCACGAGCAATTTTGTGAAGATGACAGCTTAAAAAGTAGGCCTACGTACAATTAGGCTGCAGCGTGCAAATCCAAAAAAGTGAAATTTTCATGACTTTATCGTTCATAAACAGCTAGCAAACAAGAGCCTAAAATAAATTATGCACTCTAGTCGATGCCAACAGCTAAAAATGCGTTGGTTTAAGGGGCTCCGCCCCAGACCCCGCTGGGGGAGCTTACGACGCTCCCTCAGACCCCTTAATTAGTCGCTCTGAGCTTCGTGACTTTGGCACTCGCAGCTTCGTGCCTTCTGCGCTTGCAATAGGCTATAGACAAAAAGTTTATGTTAGGGGGATTGCCTCCAGCTTACAGGGGGGAATAGTAGGCCCTACTACATAGTGGAGGCACGAACAAGAAGAATAGAAGAATGAATAGGCCTAGGTTGTTTTGCTAAATTCATCCTAAGATCTTTAAAAATTGTTGGAGGATGGTAGACGTGAGGAGAGGAACGGCGAATATTAGCTGGTTATTCATTAAGAATGACGTTTTAATTGTACTTTTTAAATTTTCTGTTGTTGAATGATCTCTTTTTCTCTTGATTCAGCTGCGGTCGATACGTCGTTCATCCCAAGTCGCTTCTGTGGCATCAATCGCTTCACGAAAGTCCATGACTCCGATGACGTAGTTGTTTCCTCACCAGCCGCTAGAGGCGCCAGCTCTACCGCCCTCGACGATGATTGGCTGAAGGAATTTCGTCAATATATCGGCCATGTCTATCCTCTGTATGCGGAAGAGAAAGGTGGAGAGGATGTGCCACGGAAAAGAAAGAGTGCCATGGAGTTGGATAGGGAAGAGGATTCCGAGATGGAAGAGGAGGAGAAGGGAGGTGAGAAGGTCAGTCGGATTGTGGGAGGACACAAGACGGAAGAAGGGGAGTGGCCTTGGCTGGCAGCGATTGGAACGAAGGTCAGAGGTCCTCAATGTGGTGGATCGCTGATCGGAGAGAGATGGGTTTTGACAGCAGCTCACTGTTTCAAGGACGAGTAAGTGACAGTAGATCTAATCAAAGATCTATGGATCAAAATTAATTAATTCGTTCGTTTATTCATTCATTCATTCGTTCGTTCATTCGTTCATTCGTTCATTCATTCATTCATTCATTCATTCATTCATTCATTCATTCATTCATTCATTCATTCATTCGTTCATTCATTCGTTCGTTCATTCGTTTATTCATTCATTCATTCATTCATTCGTTCGTTCATTCGTTCGTTCATTCATTCATTCGTTCATTCATTCATGCATTTATTCATTCATTCATGCATTCATGCATTCATGCATTTATTCATTCGTTCGTTCATTCATGCATTCATCCATTCATGCATTCATTTATTCATTCATTATGCATTCATTTATTCATTCATTCATGCATTCATTTGTTAATGCATTCATTTGTTCATTCATTCATGCATTCATTCATTCATGCATTCATTCATTCATTCAGTAAGTCATCACTCGCAGTCAATCTCTGAATACGTCATCAAAATTATCCGTTCGTCCAGGGGCGTGCAAAACAAAATGCTTTTGCTGGCTTCCATTGTCGCAAAAATAATTTGTTTTTTGAAATTTTGTGGCTTTTGCGGGTGTGGGGGATGAACCCATAAGCCCATCCTCATATACGCCCGTGCCTCCATGTATATATATAATTATATATATATAATTATATACATATAGGCCTAATTGTATCTTATATAAAAATCCGTCTATCTGCACATCCAATAAACGAATCAAAATCGTTCTACCCATGAATGCAAGAAAGGGTCAATCAATAAACCAATCAATCATTAAGTAACTTAAACAATCAATCAATAGACTAATCAATCATCAAATATACAATCAATCAATCAGCCAACCAATCAATCATCATCTTAACTTTCTTAACTTCACTTTGTACTAGGGTGAGATGTGTCATCCTGCAATTTTTCATGAATTAAACGAATATATATATATAACATATACAATCAATCAATCAGCCAACCAACCTATCAAATTCGCGAAAACACTTTTTGGCAAACTAACCAGCGGCCAGCCAACTAGGCCTAAAGTTCTTAAATCGATGATGATTAATATGTTTATTAAATTCAATAGTTGTTGTGTTGTATTTGATTTTCTAATTATCATACGTCGTTTGATGAACAGAGAGGATCCCTGTGAGTACAACATCCGACTCGGTTCGACCAATTGGATCTCAGACACATCCGGGAACTCGGTCGACGTCACGCCAGACGCCATCTATCGACATCCGGGCTTCGGTTCGTTTCATCTGCATACAGTCAGTCAGTGAGTCAGTGAGTCAGTGAGTCAGTCAGTCAGTCAGTCAGTCAGTCAGTCAGTCAGTCAGTCAGTCAGTCAGTAAGTAAGTATGTCAGTCAGTCAGTCAGTTAGTCAGCCAGTCAGTCAGTCAGGCAGTCAGTCCGTTAGGCGCAGTCATTCAGTCATTCAGTCAGTTAGTCAGTCAGTCAGTCAGTCAGGCAGGCAGGCAGTCATTCAGGCAGGCAGTCAGGCAGGCAGTCAGTCAGGCAGGCAGTCAGTCAGTCAGTCAGTAAGTAGTCAGTCAGTCAGTCAGTCATCCAGCCAGTCAGTCAATCAGTCAGCCAGCAAGCCAGTCAGTCAGTCAGTCAGTCAGAGCTGTCTAAAAGATGCTACAAAGAAGCTTTATTAAATAAGAATCGAATTATAATTGTGAATGTGTGGAATGTCATCTTATATAATGTTAACGCAGGTATAAGATAGGCCGAGTTCGACTAATTGTATAGTTCGAATCGTCTATCAGGCAGATTGTAGATGCCTTTCTATATGAAGTCTATGAGCTTCTTTATGAAAGTCTTTACTGCATTCTCTGCACGAATGTCACTTGATGAGTACACAGTTTAATTGCACACGAATGTTCAACGACGATGATGAGACAGCTACGAACATTGCCACGCTACAAGAACGGCCAATCTACACTTCTTAAGATAGGCAACACCTAGTGTCTGCTGAACACTAGACATGACAGTCTAATGCAGAATGTACAGTCTTGACTGTTCAACGCTTGCGCACCTCGACTGCTTTTCCGATTCTCTTCTCTGTCTGCTCTCCTCGACTGCTCCCGTGATTCTGCTCTCTGTCTGTTCTCCTACTCACTTACTTATTCTAAGTTATTGTCAGTAACCTGGTAAAGGTGTTTCTCTATTGGTCCGTCCAATCTTGAATCTCAAGATTGACATCATAATAATCAAACCAAAGGTGTGGCCTCAGCCCTACCTTACCTACTTATGCTAACCTATGAATTAGTTCCTTGGAATGGAAGGCGGTACCTTCCCAGAAGATTCTGGAATGCACCATGTGAGATCCATCCATTATCTCTTCTAATGGTTTGATATCGGCCTGTCTTTGAAACCGATGCTCTATAGAAGTCGATGGAGGTCCACAGTAATAATTCTTCATTAGGAGATTGTCATCACATGTTCTCCTCTTTCAGATCCTAATCTGAATCTAGGTTCCATGACCTGCTTCTTGTATCACTGGTCTTTCTCTGACTGCCTGGCTGTCTGTCTCTTACTCTCGCGGTCTGTGATACAGGATTCAGAATCTGGATTCAGCTGTGAGAATCTTAAGACTGCTATTAGGTTCTGTAAAGCTCAGTTACTTTACCTTACAATTCTAGGAGCTGAACTCTCTCATAGTCCTTCCAACTTTCAAAAATTGAACGTCCTCGTTCATCAGACATGGATTGGCAAAATTAGGAGCTATAAATTTGTCACATTGTAACATGCACATGTCTACGTGAAACTAGTGAGAATGATCGATTAGTGTCACCAATGCAATGAGAATTATAGGTAGCTAGAATGTTCGACTGTTCTATGAACTACTGAAGAAATGGTTCTAGAATCTAAATGCACAATAATTATAGTCTCATTCAGATACATGCAGTGCTCGGCAAAAATGGCAAAAATACACAATAAAATCAGTTAAGCTATAGCTATGATGGTAACAAAGTGGAATCAGTTGTGAAACGACGTGAAGATATTTCTGACAACAGAGTTCTCATCACATCTTTCGTAATGTTCTGATCCGATGACCGTGGCTGAGATGAGCAGACGCTGCACTTGTGTAACATTCACAGCGTGACTGGCAAAGAGTCTTAGTCTCAGCTCGTTCGGTCATTCCATCATAGCGATACATAAAACAGTGCAAAACACACACACGTATATAATAATGTAAAAAGCAACAACCATAAGCTTAATCTGGTAGATAAAAATGCTTGAAAGCAAAACGCTACATTCTAAAATGACAAAGCTAATACATAAATCAAGCATGCTACTGAGCTGTTATAGCGACCTCATGTGCGTAGGCCTATACGATGCTCGTATCAGATTGCATGCTGGAATTAGCTGATAGAGTGACCTGCTGAACTTATTGCAAACTGCTGACTGTATTTTGCTGCTATTTCCGCATGACTTGTGGAACATACATAAATTGATGACATAGCCGAATCTTACTGACTGCGATGATTTATTTTACTTCCTTACTTCAGTTAGGTCTATGGAAACGTCGTCATAGCCTGCTAATTTGTTACGTGCATTGAGCTCTTGTACGCGTGTTCATAGAATCAACCTTGCCTGACAAAACATCTTGCTGCAACCTCTCTCATGTGACTCATTAAAAAAATTAAAATAATATGAATAAACTCTTGCGACATCTCAAACTCAATACTTGCGTGCGCTTCCTGGCACGGCTTCAACTCGAACGATTCTCGACAAATGTTGCTGATCTGGGGTATAAAACCTCCCATGATAGCACTAAATAAATCTCGGTTCACACTCGATAGCTTTTACACCTCAACGTCGAATAAGACACCTGATTCTCGTAAACTCTACGTGGTTAGAAACTCAGTTACACAGTAACTAGGCCTGTGCACTGTGCAGTAAAGGAAACTTCATTCAATATCTATAGGGCCGGTTAGAATGCCCAGATACAGATCATGCAGCGGTAGGCTATATGAAAAGTCATGCAGCGTTCAATTTGCAGCGGTAGGCTAAATAGGTCAGAGTAAATAATCTTCTTTCCAACGAGGCTGAACGAGCAATATCTCAGCATAGATACAGATGTAATAAAACAATCTCAACACGCATACATGATGCGCGTTGCCACTGCAGACAACCGCCGTGCATGCATGGAGCGAGCGTTATCTGATATGCGTATGCCTCATCCGAATGCTGCAGACAAGATTAGTGTCTGAATTAATGTGACTGCTTCAAAAATGCTACTATGCAAAGCAAAAGCACAATGCTTAGAAAAACAAAATAAATATGCACGTCTACGTATAACTCTATACACACAATTAACGATTGATTGATTGACTCATGGACTCCGGGACTGACTAGACAGTGTTGTTTATACTTGCTTATGTCAAAACTGACGTTACATAGTTGCGAGACGAAACTTGCTTAGTTACAATCGAAAGTTTGTTACGAAAGTAAAGAGAGATGAAATGAATAGATAGTATGACTACCAATGAGAAATACATGCCAGCAAAATCAATGAATATGTTGAGTGTCAAGTGCCATATTTTACCCTTGAATTCAGTAGATGCGTTCTCGATGGCGACTGCATTGAGGAACCGACCACGTCACTGTCATAACGTTCGATCGTGACGTTACCACAGCGGCGGTCGTTGAATCGAAGGAGGAACGGATTCTAGTGGAGTAGAAGTGGCTGGTGGTTGTACAGAGCAGAAGTGGCTGGTGGTTGCACAGACATTGGAGAGCGGTTGCATGGTTCAGCGGAAGAAAGGAGATGATGGCGATGACCGGAATCGGGTTTCTTGCTGTCTAACGAAAGTTGAAACGTTGCATACCGACAGCTGTGCAGAAGACTTGATGCGTTGGTTGATCTGACGTTGTCGTAGCTCAAGGAGTCAAGGGCACGCGAACCCCTCGAGCTTTGGTCTGTGTTAGTATAGCAGCAGCATCTAGAGAAGTGAAGAATGGAAGTTCGTTCAGCTGGATTCGAATCTGAAGAACGCGTCTCATCTTTGGTTGATCTTCAATGAAGTGCTTGAGGAACTCGCTTGGCTTGAGAGGTAAACGGCGGATCGAACTGGTTCTCCCCATGTATAAGATAGGCCGAGTTCGACTAATTGTATAGTTCGAATCGTCTATCAGGCAGATTGTAGATGCCTTTCTATATGAAGTCTATGAGCTTCTTTATGAAAGTCTTTACTGCATTCTCTGCACGAATGTCACTTGATGAGTACACAGTTTAATTGCACACGAATGTTCAACGACGATGATGAGACAGCTACGAACATTGCCACGCTACAAGAACGGCCAATCTACACTTCTTAAGATAGGCAACACCTAGTGTCTGCTGAACACTAGACATGACAGTCTAATGCAGAATGTACAGTCTTGACTGTTCAACGCTTGCGCACCTCGACTGCTTTTCCGATTCTCTTCTCTGTCTGCTCTCCTCGACTGCTCCCGTGATTCTGCTCTCTGTCTGTTCTCCTATATACTCACTTACTTATTCTAAGTTATTGTCAGTAACCTGGTAAAGGTGTTTCTCTATTGGTCCGTCCAATCTTGAATCTCAAGATTGACATCATAATAATCAAACCAAAGGTGTGGCTTCAGCCCTACCTTACCTACTTATGCTAACCTATGAATTAGTTCCTTGGAATGGAAGGCGGTACCTTCCCAGAAGATTCTGGAATGCACCATGTGAGATCCATCCATTATCTCTTCTAATGGTTTGATATCGGCCTGTCTTTGAAACCGATGCTCTATAGAAGTCGATGGAGGTCCACAGTAATAATTCTTCGTTAGGAGATTGTCATCACATGTTCTCCTCTTTCAGATCCTAATCTGAATCTAGGTTCCATGACCTGCTTCTTGTATCACTGGTCTTTCTCTGACTGCCTGGCTGTCTGTCTCTTACTCTCGCGGTCTGTGATACAGGATTCAGAATCTGGATTCAGCTGTGAGAATCTTAAGACTGCTATTAGGTTCTGTAAAGCTCAGTTACTTTACCTTACAATTCTAGGAGCTGAACTCTCTCATACAGGTATACACACGTACTAGTTTTAACTGTTTGTGAGAAAACTGTGTATAAATTGACAGGAGCTATAATTATTGAATGCTTATTTTGAAACTTCTGTGAGTTATGTTGATTAGTCACAAAACCGCAAAATCAAATCCTTCTTTAATTATAGCATTTAACCCAAACATAATAATAATAATAATAATAATAATAATAATAATGACGACAATTTCTATGGCGCCGTAACACAGCACATGCCGTTACAAAAGCGCCTCTACAAACACAAACATAATATATTCAGTCAAAGGTACGCCTTAGAAAACAAATATGTCTTCAGACGAGTTTTGAAGACCCCAACAGAGTTGGCAGAACGAACTGTGGAAGGCAGACTGTTCCAGCAGCGGGAGCCAGCAGTTGAAAAAGCACGCTCCCCGAAGCATGTCTTCGTCCTTCGCACATACAGATCTCCTTTCACACTGGATCTCAGCGTAAGACCAGCACCTGACGCCGCCATCTGCACGCAGTAGGATTTGAGGTAGTCCGGTGCTAAGCCATGTAATGACTTGTAGACGAGCAATGAGAGTTTGAATTCAATGCGGTACGGTATTGGAAGCCAATGCAACACGTCACGCAGTAATGGTGTCACATGATCATACATAGGACGTCATGATCATCTCATGTAGCCTAATCAGATTTCTTCTACACAAAAGAGACAAATCTGAATGAGTTTGCGAAGCTGAACACCATTTTTGACATCTTTTTAAAAAAAGTTTGAAATGTTCTTTGTGATAGGCCTACCATTTGGAATGATTTACTATTGGGAAGATGGAATGGGAAAGAAGATGGTGTTCTAAGAATTCACCAGATTAGCCTACTGAAGATGGCCGGTATAGCCTACGAAATGAATACAAACATTGCTTTGGAAGTTAACGAGTGCAACCAAGATGTTGAGCGTCTCCAATCGTTTGAGTTGGTTTCTTGGAGAGGTGCCATAGGCCTTAATAGAATTTTCGAACAGAATGAATCAAAATAAACAAAACATTCAAATCAGCAATAAATGATTAAGTAGCCTAGGTTATATACTATGTATGATTGAGTGGTGACTCCATTCAAGCTGACTGATTCACTTATTTTTAAATTAATATTTTTTGTTTAAATGTTGTTGATTTTCCGTCAGACGAAAAGACCTCTGTTAATGACGTCGCTCTGCTGCGACTGAGCGACAAAATTGCGCTACAAAAAGACGGATTCATCAACGCCATCTGTCTGGCGGATGGAGAACGATCCGTGGAGAAGGGGAGAGTGTGCCTCGCCGCCGGTTGGGGACTACAGTGTAAGAGCAGCATGGCGCTAGGTGAAAAAGGAGCTATATAAAACTTTCGAATGCATGTAAACTCGTACAGTGCTTAGTGTAAACCTCTGCATCTCATTGTGTATCTACCCGGCCATGTCTGTTTCGCTTTCTCTGCCGCTGTCTGTCTCTCTATTACTTTGTTTGTTTGCATATACCTTGCCTCGGTTTCTCTGTCTGTGTTTGTGTGTGGGTCACTCTCTCTCTCTGTCTTTCTCTCTGTCTGTCTATCTCTGTCTGTCTCTGTCTCTGTCTCTGTCTCTGTCTCTGCCTATCTCTCTCTCTCTCTCTCTCTCTCTCTCTCTCTCTCTCTCTCTCTCTCTCTCTCTCTCTCTCTCTCTCTCTCTCTCTCTCATTCTCTCTCTGCCTGCCTGTCTGTCTCTATATCGGTTTTTTAATTTGTCCTCCTTAGCTGGGTGTTTCTCTATCTGTCTGTTATAGGCGCCCTCGCATAAAGGTAAGAGGGCGCAATTGTCCTTCCCCACCACCTCAAAGATATGCTTGTCCGACATAGAAAATTTACACCTCTAGTTTAATTACTACTTTTCGATTTCTAACCAAATTAGTTTCTTCGTACTAAAGCCCTGACAACATCTATAGTGATCCACAAAGTGAAACTGAAAGATATGCATTTCGAAACCTCCATTCAAAATACCCATGGATGGCAGGGGTTATTTTAACGTGCAGCTGGACACAAAGTGTGTAGTTGGGAAAGCGATTTGTGCAGTTGAAAATCAGATCTTGTGCAGTTACTTTTTGCCTAGTTGCGTGAACCGACGAGAAGTTAGTGGTAAAAAGTTGGACACAAACATGATAGTAACAACCCAAAGTGAACATCTTTGAGGCGGTTTATTTGGGTGATATTTATGTTCAGGAAAAGAGCAGGTCTGTTGAAATTTGGCGTGAACTATAATAGATATAATTATAGATATGGTGATTACATGCAGTTTTCAAGTCAAGCATTAGACCGATACGGCGAAGGTCACCCGTGTGCATGAAGTAAGAGCGGGGGAAATGGGTGATGTAATCGAAGACAAGGTTCTCCTCAAAATGACACATAGGCTGCAGACACAAGAATTTGCAGTATAGGCAGCACTGTAGGCTAAATGTATGGGCGGATGCAGATTCAAGGCCTGCTGTAGGTTGATTTCCTGATAATGTTGTAAAGGCCGGGGTTATCCTTCATACCATAACATATGACAACTTCTTGGCCATCGTATACTCTACTTTCTCCTGCTTTTGTCGCTTACTCTGACAAGCTGAAGCAGGAAGGGACGTAGAGTCGTAGACAGTCAGACGCATAAAGCAAAACAGTCTACTATAATATAACAACCCAAGTATCTAACTGGAGAAAGGCGATGGAAAGAAAAGAATTAATCAGGCAGACAGCCAGACTGAGCTAGCCTTTCAGCCACACAGGCTATCCAATACATACATGTATACATGATGTAGGATTGTAGGTCAATGCATACTAAAATTTTCTTCAAAATTCTCCATATATCCCTATATTACACCGTTTACACAAACCCTTTTTGAGTTTATGTGATCCCATCAAAAAATTACCATCCTCAGAATCTGAAAGATACACGTACGTAGGCCGATGTTATTGAACTAGCATCTCGCACAGGGGTGTAGACTTAGATGGGATATAGGATCGAGGAACGGAACCCGGAACTTGTGGGGGTGACGGAGATGCTTATAGGCCTATCTTATATCCCCAAATATTTCAGAAATATTATCACAAACATTATTATAGATTTCTACGGTGTATCCACTGCTTGTCCATAATTATCAATTTTTATACAGATGACAGCCTAAACTGCCGCCATTAGCCTACGTTGTGTAAATTTAAAAAAATTAAGATACAGGTAGGGGGAATTTTTCAAGTCTTAAACTACGTCTCTGAGTACCAAATTATGATTGAATTTGTCAAGGTAGAAGCCTAAAATTGCCATTACAACAGTGAGTAAATGACTTTTTTCAAACAATGGACGAGAAAATAAAATAAATTATGAGTAATTTTTTCGAATGACAGCTTTAAACGCCAGATTAACAGCGTGAAAATTAAAAAATTAAACAATAAGGAGGAGACTCTCTAAACTCTAAAAACCATAGCTGTCAGCATTTAAAAGAGCAATTTTGTTCAGATGACAGTTACAGTGTGGAAATTCAGAAATGTAAACAATGGGGATGGGCATTTATTGAAGTCTCAAACCATGCCTTTTGGCGTGAAATTTGTTAGCAATTTTTTAAGATCACAGTCTAAAAGTTGCCATTAAAATTTTGTAAAAAATATTTAAACAATGAGACGGGACACTTACTAAAGTCCTAAACCATGACTATCAGCACTGAAATGATGAGCAACTTCGCTAAATTACAACTTAGAATACCACCAGTGCAGTGTGGAAATTAAGCAAAATTCGAAAATGGGATTGGTACATCACCTTCCAAAACCCCTGCCCAGCTAGGTGCTCGTGCATTGGAAATTATTGTCCTTCGGTCGCTCGTTCGTTTCCACAAACCCAGGACCAAGTCTCCGGCTATGTTCACACACACATTCTGGTTCTCATGAATGAATGACACCAGAGCTTGTAGCATATAAAATTTCCAGCAGTCGTACCCTAAGCCAAGTCATGGTGTGGTAAAATATCATTTACATGTAGATCGGCGACGCGGCTCCTAGTTAAAACTGCTATTGGCCTAAACAGTACATATTCGTGTTGATCTTGGTGTCAGTATAGGCCTATCGATCAATAATGGCCATTTGGAAGGTTTGCTAATGATATTTATCGGTCTTACATCGTATTTTGTAGTTAGTGGGTTATATTTTATACAAAATTTGAAATTGGCTCAAAGATTTTATTTCTTGAGGAAATATCTTATCTTGTCTGCTAGCTTTAGCTTTAGCAAAACAATATCATGCTGATCTTAATGACCAGGGTTTCAGAGCAGAAAAGCAGCATTTAGACGTAGGCCTACCCTTACATAGGCCTACTAGCGAAACTTTGGAAGTGTCCAGGAACATAGGACCATTTAACTTTATTACACTTAACAATCTTTCTGAGCTATTTCCAATTCCAGCAACAGCAGAGGTTCTGTAAGGGATCTTTAAGGGATCTCTAGTCGATTAAGAATATTGAAAAGTCTAAACGTCTAAGAACGTCTAGCTGATTTCATTCGTTAATTCGTTTGGATATTTTGCCAAGATGAATTTGAGTCAAACATTGTCATCAGTGGCGTAGGCAAGGGGGGTTTCGGGGGTTAAACCCCCCATTGGCTCCGGAAAAGGTTTTTTAAAGGTTATTTTTCCATTTAAGTAAGAAAAATAGCAAAAAACAGGGTTTCCGGCCATAACCCCCTCCATCAAAAAATCCTGGCTACGCCACTGATTGCCATAACAATTGATTTTGATCTTTAATATGAATTTTTATAAAGTCGGAAAATCTTAATATTCAAACATCTAGGCTAAAGCTCCAGTCGAAGGCCAAGCACAAAGCACCAGCTTATTAACGAGCGCTCACCAAAAGCTGCTTCAACTTTGGGGGACAAATCCCTGGTCAAGGACTTTCTTATGTCCAGTATCAAAATACGTCATTTATGTGCAGTTGAGAAAATTTCTTAAAATAACCCCTGATGGATGGTCCTGATTTCCTATTTCACATTTTCAAGGTCTTTCTGAAAATTTTACATTGACCATTGTTTTGCCTCTCCTGAAAAAGTATCTGATGTCGCGGGCAGCTATATCTGTCAGTTTATGACCCAGAAATACATTTATAAATAAATATATATACTCATATATATATATATATATATATATATATTGTGTATTGTGAAAGATATTCCTCACAAGGCTGAGAATTTCCAGGGGTTGTGGGATTCAACCCCTTAGTCTTTTTAGACACCCATAGTAAAGTCCTCGTTGCAAATTTCAAGTCCACATAATATATCAACGTATGACTCCATTTATATAGTTTCTCCAATTCTCACACTGCTCCTCTCTCTGATGAACCGTTTCAGATCAGAAAGCTCCAAGCAGGGAATCGTACGAGGTCGATCTACCTGTCCTCACCTATGACGACAGGTGTGGCAATTACGACAATGGCACCATGAGACCAGGTATGCTCTGCGCAGGTTACGTCGAGGGTGGAAAAGACACCTGCCAGGTAAGTCAATCAAACATCATCTATGAATTATTTATATTATTGCTATTATCTCACGTTATTATAATTGTATTTCATTTTCTTCGTTTAATTTATTTATCGCAATTGATATCCCCCTGTTGGAAGCTGAGTGCGTGGTGGACGACCGGATAATCGCCGGTATAAGCGATGCCCCATGGGCGAAGAAGCCGAAGGACGGACGGTAGAGGATATCGACGCTAGGAGATGGTGTCTCCAGGAAAAAACACCGGGAGGAAGGCAACGGGAAACCACCTCTCTACAACTCCCAAGCAAAACGTATCAATGGAACAATTAAAGAAATTCGTTAACGACGTGAACGATCCAACCCAGTCAATGACGGGAAGGGTCGCGTTCGGCAGGAGAGGCAGCAAGGCTTCTTCGGTCGTCAGCCAGCGAAATCCTTGCAAAGAAAACAAAGGAGAAAAGGAAAATATCAACGACGTGAACGATCCAACCCAGTCAATGACGGGAAGGGTCGCGTTCGGCAGGAGAGGCAGCAAGGCTTCTTCGGTCGTCAGCCAGCGAAATCCTTGCAAAGAAAACAAAGGAGAAAAGGAAAATATCAACGACGTGAACGATCCAACCCAGTCAATGACGGGAAGGGTCGCGTTCGGCAGGAGAGGCAGCAAGGCCTCTTCGGTCGTCAGCCAGCGAAATCCTTGCAAAGAAAACAAAGGAGAAAGGGAAAATATCAATGTCGGAACATGGAATGTGAGAACGATGCCAAGACCTGGGAAACTCGCAAATGTAATCAGGGAGATGAAGAGAGCAAAATTCGATATTCTGGGTGTGTCGGAGGTAAGGTGGAGAGAAGGAGGAGACTTTGTGAGTGATGGAATAAGAGTGATCCACACGGAGGGAAAGGACGGTCAGAGTGGAGTGGCCATACTACTAGAAGAGAGGATAGCCAAGTGTGTCACAAAAATAGAACATCACAAAGACAGACTGTTGATGGTGGAAATAAGAGCCTATCCAGTTGATATCGCAGTGATTCAAGTATACATGCCGACATCAGCAAGTGAGGAGGAGGAGATAGATGAGATGTATGAAGTTATAGAAGAAAAACTGAGCAACATCAAAGGAAGGGACTATACAATAATCATGGGTGATTGGAATGCATCGGTTGGAGAAGGAGGGGAAGGGAATTATATTGGAAAGTATGGACTGGGAAGAAGAAATGAAAGAGGTCAAAAACTGGTAGACTTTTGCAGGAGACAAAAATTTATTGCAACGAACACTTGGTTTCAACAGGAAAAACGCAGAAGATATACATGGAAGGCCCCGGGGGATGGAGCACGCTACCAACTGGACTATATAATGGTAAAGGAAAGATTCAGGAATAGCGTTAAGAAATCAAGGGCCATGCCGGGAGCAGATGCAGATACAGACCACAACTTGGTGGCAATGAAAGTGCATCTGCAACTAAAATTCATTAGAAAGAAGAAGACAACAATGAAGAGATGGAATAAAGCAAATTTAAAGACCAAAGGAGAGGAGCTATCCCAGAAAATTGAAGATAGTATAAAAGAGAGAGGAGAAGCAACAACAGAGGAAAGATGGAGGACACTCAAAGAGGTCATTATAAAAGAGACAACAGAAACAGTAGGTCACCAAAAAGGAGCGCTGCCAAGGAAACCATGGATAACGGAGGAGATGCTACAGGGAATGGAAGAAAGACGACAGTGGAAACATCAGAGTACAGAAAAGGCAAGGCAGGAATACAAAAGATTAAACAATAAACTGAGAAGAACGACAGACAAAGCGAGAGAGCAATGGTGGGAAGATCAGTGTAGGGACTTGGAGGAACTACAGAAAGAGGGGAGATATGACAAAGTGTACGAAACCGTGAAGAGGATCACTAAAAAGAAGACAACAGGAGGAGGAACCGCAGTGCAAGATAAGAATGGAATGATGCTGCAAGATCCTAAAGAAGTCAGAGAAAGATGGAAAGAATATGTGGAAGATCTATACCAGAGCAAAAAGAGACCCACGCAGATTATGGAGGAAACGATAACAGAAGATAAGGAGAACACAGGACCGGATATACTGAGGGAGGAAGTATTAGCAGCCATCAAAGATATGAAAGATGGTAAAACAAAGGGAAGTGATAACATACCGGCTGAAATACTCAAAGGTCTAGGAGAAAAAGCAATGAAGGAACTTGTCACACTATGCCAAGACATATACACAACAGGAATTTGGCCGGAGGATTTCCTAGAAACCATTATGATTCCAATAAAGAAAAAGCCAAATGCAACAAGATGTGAGGAGCATCGTACCATCAGCTTACTAACACATGCTTCAAAGGTGATGATAAAGGTGATAACAAAAAGGTTACAAACTAAAGCAGAAGCAGATGGATGCCTTGGAGAAGACCAGTTTGGGTTCAGAAAAGGCAGAGGCACTAGGGAGGCTATTGGTGCCCTAAGAATGCTAACAGAAAGAAGTCTCGAACATGGAATGGAGGTTTGCATATGCTTTGTAGACTACGAGAAGGCATTTGATAGAGTGGATTGGAGGAAGTTGATGGGTGCTTTGAGAAGGATGGGGGTCGACTGGAGAGATAGAAGACTCATTGGGAATCTGTACATGGGACAAAAGGTCAGAGTCAGAATAGAAGGAGAATATTCCGAACCGGGACAAATTGGTAGAGGAGTGCGGCAGGGGTGTCCGTTGTCACCATTACTGTTCAATATATACATAGAAGAGCTAATAAGAGAGGCAATAGATGGAACAGAAGAAGGAATTAAAGTAGGAGGAAAACTGTTAAGAGCTTTAAGGTTTGCGGACGATCAAGCGATGCTGGCAGGAAACGAAAAGGATCTGCAACGAATGATGGATCGGCTAAATGCGACATCAGAAGATTACAACATGAAAATTAACATCAAAAAGACAAAAGTTATGAAGATCAGTAAGGACAAGGAAACAACTATATGTATCAAAATAAATGGAGAGGAAATTGAGCAGGTGAAGGAATTCTGCTACTTGGGAAGCCTAATATCAAGCGACGCCAAATGTCATAAAGAGATAAAGAGAAGGATAGCAATGGGTAAAGAGGCATTCTTAAAACGGAAAGAATTGCTAAGAGGAGGGCTAAATAGGAATCTTAAGAAAAGAATGGTCAAAACATTGATATGGAGTGTGACGTTATATGGCGCAGAGACATGGACAATGAGAAAGGAAGACACCAAGCGGTTGGAAGCGTTTGAAATGTGGGTATGGAGAAAGATGGAGAAAATTAGTTGGACAAGGCATGTTGCGAACGAGGAAGTGCTGACGATGGTAGAAGAGAAAATAATGATCTCTGCTAGAGGTAATAAAGTCAAGACAAAAGAATTGGGTAGGACATTTGCGGCGAGGAAACTCACTACAGAAAGAAATAATTGAAGGAAGATTGGAGGGGAAAAGATGCAGAGGAAGACCTAGACAGAAACTGCTGGACGGGATAATGGAAAGGGGCTACAGAGAACTTAAAGACATGGCACAACAGCGGGAAATATGGAGACATTGGACGTTCGGACCTGCCACTGGGCAGAGAACCTAAAGAAGAAGAATTGATATAGCGCCCCTTCAAGCTCGATCACTGCTCAGAAGCGCTCCCGACATCAGAGCGGACACTGCATCTGAGTTTCAGGTCGAAGTAACATAATCAAATTTTGTGTGTGCGTGTTCCTGAACGATCATTATTGCATGAGATCGTATTCGTTCATTCATTCATTCATTCATTCGTTCGTTTATTCATTCATTTATTCGTTCATTCATTCGTTCGTTCGTTCGTTCATTCATTCATTCGTTCGTTCGTACGTTCATTCATTCATTCATTTGTTGATTTGTTCATTCATTCGTTGACCCACCCAACCACTCACTCATTCACTCGCTTGCTCATTCACTCATCGCCCTCCTTCTTTATTCAGACATGAGACTGGCAGTACCAATGTATGAGCAGTCTGTTCTGCGAGGATTCTCTACAGCGGCGAAAGCATGCAATCATATTAGGCTGTATTTGTATGTGTTGCTAGGGCGACAGCGGAGGACCAATCACGTACAAGAGGGACGGTCGATGGACTCAGCTCGGTATTACGTCATTCGGTTATGGATGCGCGCAGCCGGGATATCCGGGTATCTATACGGACGTCGGTCGCTTTCTGCATTGGATAGGATCAGTCATCCAAAGACACTCATAGGAATTTCTCTTTTAATAATTAGGCTTATGATGCGATAAAACGTGCACATGGTGGATCCATGGCGGGCAATCCGGCCTTGGCACCCAATTTGACATTGAAATAGAACGTGGCCGCCATTACTTAGCCTACTGTGTCGTATAAGAGTAAGCATTGGCATAGCATGGTCATCTACTTCTTCAGCAGTTGAGGTTTTTAATCCACGTCCAACGGTTCCAGTCACATTGATTATAGGCCTATTGGTCACACTTCCAGCTTGTAGTGCCAAAGGAGAATGAGCTTCATCGAATGCAGAGCAAACGTTAACTACACTCTCCAGATTCCGGAAAACACTGACAGAAGACCGACTTGACGCTCTACTGATGCTGCAGTTTCATTAAAGATATTATAGTCTATAAGGTCTTTGGGCTCATCACGAAATAATACCAGATGATGAGTCCACAACCAATTATTTTATCCCTGGTGCTCAGTTGATCTAGACTTCTGGATCCAGAGGCCAAGATTTTTCCCTAGAAATGACATTTCCCCTGAAAATTTTGACAAAATAATAACTGTTTTTAGTTGCTGTATACATAACTGGTCTCCGACCCTCAGAAATGAGGATGGACAGCATCATCATACATTACTGTACTAGTACTACCGTACGCAAATTCGTAGAACATACATTGATACGGGTCCAAGGCTTTGACGACCCAATAGAAAAGCAAGTTATAAATAGCGTGACCTGATTTGTAACTTTCATACGTAAGTAAGTAAATATATTCTAATAGCAAACCGCTTTGTTTGGCATTTGTTAAATGAGCTGTGTTGACAGACAAAATCGGCGCGATAAGCTAGTCGCTGCACGTTGGGGAATGTTGAACATACTTGCCATTTCGTCTTCGTAAGCAACTCGAACTGGCACAGCCACTGTTTCATATCCTCCTCTGTCGCTGCGCTTGTATGAACAGCTGCGAAAGCTACAAGGGAGCCAACTTAAATTATTGGGTAAAAGTGCATTTTAGCGTATTTTATTATTTCGAAATCGATATCATGCATTTTAGCGTACGGTATTTTATTATTTAGCGTACGTGCTTACATATTAATTTTTGTTGATGAAATCGTTATAACAATTCATATTGTATTGAAAAGTTACAAACATACACAATTGAGTGATATTGAAAGTTGGATTGATGAAAAACTTCTTGGTGAAATAGAAGCCAGATTAATAATAAAACGCTTGAGAAATGGAAGCTGGATTAGGGTATCTAAATGGCTGACATAGAAGCTGGATTGACGAAAATAACACTTGAAAAATGGAAACTGAATTGACGAAAAGAATGCTTGAAATAGGCCTATACAATTTGGATTGATAAAAATTGTTTCCCCTTAAATTGAAGAGGGTTGCTGAAAAGATTCTTAATTAAATATCAGTTGGATTGATGAAAAAATTGTTATTTAAATAGAATTAGAATTGATGAAAAAATAGTTGTTGCTCCAACAGAAGCTCGCTTAACGAGTTTCCACGACAACTGGTCCAACGACAACTCGTCCACCGAAATAGAAGCCGGATTAATGAGAAAGCGCTTGAGAAATGGAAGGTTCGTTTATGAAATAGAAGCTGGATTTATGAAAAGACTTTCATGGTTTTCTAGCCTAATTGGAGGCTGGATTGATGATTTTCATTCATGTATTTCAGCATGCATCCAGCTTCTACTTCAGATCTAAAAATGCCTTCTATTTCTCGCTCGTTATTTTCGTCAGTCCAGCTTCTACTTCAGATATAAAGATACCCTCATCCAGCTTCCATTACTTACTTACATCCCTCTATTTCCTTCAACAATGACTCTTCTTCCAACCACACTTTCTCCGCAAATTCTCCCGTCCGAAACCTAGGTGAAATCTTTGACCAGCATCTTAGCTCTCCGACCACATAACCCAACTTTCCCGCACTTGTTTCATGCACATACGAGATCTCCGTAGAATCCGACCTATGCTCGACTTTAAAACTGCATCCACAATAGCCACATCCATAGTTCATGCGAAACTTGATTACTGCAACTCTCTCTTCCTAAACATTGATATAACCCAAATTAACCGCCTCCAAGCTATCCAGAATGCCCTCGCCCGTGCAGTGACGAAAACCCCCAAACGTCACCACATCACTCCTGTCCTGAAATCACTTCACTGGCTCAAAATACCTGAGCGCATCGAATACAAAGTCCTCTCACTCACTTACAATACACTTCAATCATCCCAGCCATTCTACCTTCGTCAGTTGTTCACCATCCAGCCACCTCGTTCAACACGCTCCTCATCATCCATTACACTGCTTCGCCCTCCCATCACTTCATCACTGAAATTCGCAAACCGCTCGATAGCCATTGCCGTTCCACCTCTCTGGAACAAACTTCCGCCAGCACTTCGGCAAACTTCCGACCCATCATACGAACTCACCAAAACTCCACCTCTCGCTATCTCCCCACAGGTCTTTCACTCAAAACTGAAAACATTGCTCTTTCCCAAATCCTATCCTGATTCCTCCTCTTCTCATCACATCCCTCGTCATTTCAATTCTAAACATCACCCACCTTAGTCGTCCATCTATCTGCCTGCCTGACTCTCCGGACTTGACCCGCTGCCTATCGATTTTGTTTTGATTGAGCGCCTGTGAATAAGCTGGTTCCCGCGACTTGGCTTTTGTGGGCGCTGCAGAAGTCTCGAGATTTCGATTACTTAAAGTTTTTTCTTCGATCTAGCTTCTATTTCAGATCTAGAAATACCTTCATCCAACTTTTATTTCTCATGCGTTATTTTTGTCAATCCATCTTCTATTTCACCTGTAAAAGAACTTTCATCCAGATTCCATTTGTCTTGCGTTTTTTCATCAATCCAACCTCCATTTCACCTGTAAAACTTTCATCCAGCTTCCATTTCTCAAACGCTGGACCAGTTGTCGTTAGACGAATTGTCTGGGGACCCCTTGTCGTTGTCGTTAGACGAGTTGTCTGTAGACCAGTTGTCGTGACACCATTTATAACTCGCTTTCCTGTGCGTAGCATAGACATCTTACATTGAATAATATGTGATGAAACATTTTTATTAAACTCAAAACTGTCCTATTTGCCGTGCTAAAGTCGGGAGCGCTTCTGAGTAGTCCTCTTGAAGAAGCGCAATATAGATTCTTGAATGAATGAATGATGTCTATCATTGGATCCCGAAGGCTTCGTCGAAAGTAAAAATCAGGCCACGGCTATTTATAACGCGCTTTCCTATTGGGTCGTCAAAGCCTTGGACCCGTATCAATGTATGTTCTACGAATTCGCCTACCGTACACCAACTGTTATAATAATTATAGGCCCACCGTGATATTATTTACTACTACGATGTTATTATTTACTATTATGATATTGTGTGATACTACGATCTTATAATGGTGCGCCTGAACGAGACCTCTGCAGATAAGGTCATTTAGAACCGCATATCGGGCCTGTCGGCCAGGGCCAAGACGGCATGACAGGCCGTGTGAGCCATCAGCAGTTACGAGAGTGCCGCACGGGCAGCTATGTGGGTGGCAGATGGCCGTGCCCAGACGGAGGCCCACAGCTAAATTATTATTATTATTATTATTATTATTATTATTATTATTATTATTATTATTATTATTATTATTATTAATTATTATTATTACTATTAATTATTATTATTATTATTATTATTATTATTATTATTATTATTATTATTATTATTATTATTATTATTATTATTATTATTATTATTATTATTATTATTATTGTCATGCTATTGTTATTGAAAGGCTACCCCTTTTCCAAAGCGGTTATCGGGTTAACGAAAGAGCCCGTGAAGGCCACAGCGTTAAAGCGCTGAATCGTAATTGAAAGTCTTTGGAAGAGGAAGGACGTCTCCCTCAGATCGTCCGACGCCTGCGACAGGTGACGACCTAAATCAGTTAGCAAATCAATTCCTCTGGAATTGATGGGACCTAGCGTCTCCAGGGCCAGCGGAATGAAGACATGTGTAGCTGTAAACGACAAATATTTTTGTTCCTTTCTACTATCTGCTAGTTCTGCTGCTGCTCCTGCAGTGACAGCCGTTGCCTGCAGATAGGAGGGCGCATGGGTGTCGACCACAGTGGCATCCCATACGAGACTTCGGCCAGCTTTCCAAGGGATAAGGGTGGTGCCGTCCGGTCTCCTCCCGTCCGAACGTAGCATGCCTCGTGGTTCTTTGACCGCTGGAAAGCCGGCTCTGATGAGGCTCCGGTGGATTACATCGTTGACGGCAGCGTGCCTGGCGACGCGACCAAAGCCCAGAGCACAGGAGAGGCCGTGTGTTCCTCTAGCGGTGACCAGCGTGCCACAAGCGCAGACGTGAGGTTGACAGATATTGGCTCCTAGACGAAGTCCAACTGCCACTCTGATGGCCTCGTCGCTGAGTCTAAGGCCACAGGAGGTAATCGGCAGGCAATGTAGCCAGTCGCTGGCGTGCTGGAAAGACACGGCTTTCAGTCGAGCCTGTTCGCTCTGCTCTGTGGTGGAGAGGAGCAGTTCCGAGAGCTCTTTTTCGAGAATCGGGTTGTCCCATTTGGCTTGTAGACCGGAAGGAAAATATTCCGTCAGCGACAAACCAGCTGTTGACTCCCAGAGCGACGATAAATTCGTGTAATGAACATCTGGTTGACTCTTTAGTACGCATAGGATGTTGGACTGGAGTTCGGAGGTGCCCGCGGCCGATGCTAGAAAAGCAGGAAGTGCCAGCGATGACGCCCTTCGAATACCCAGTCCGCCTAAACCGATGGGTAAGGTAGCTTGTTTCCACTGCGTGTCAGTAAAGTCAATGTTCAGGATGATCTGTAAGCCCGTCCTCAGGGTTCTATCATAAGTTTCCAATGCTGGATGATTCGAGCAAGGGGCGCATCTCAAGGTGTAGATTAATCTGGGAGCGCCCATAGAGTGTCTCAGAATCAGTAGTGCATCATGGCGTGTTATTGTAAAGAATCTCAACCCACTAGGGCTGGGCAAAAGACCACCAGGAACCGAGCTCCAGACCCTAGTCGTTAAGGCGATGTCCGTCCGTCGTGTAGTCCGGCGTCAACTGGGGATTGACGACTAGCCAGTCAGGCTTGAAACACTTTTATTCGACTTCAAGAAAACCCTCGTTAAGCTGTCCTCAGCCAACTTCTATAGCGCCAGAGTTCGGAGCAAGTTCGGAGCAAGTTCGGAGCAAGTTCGCGTAGCGCCACTGTCTCTAAACTAATGCACCACTGTTCACAGCAATTGTCAATGCAGAATGCTGAATCGTCGTCGTGTAGAAGACCGCTGCTTCGCCAGCGCACGTCGAAGTCGGTGAAACGGGTCGGGTTTCGAACCAGAGTCGACGTCGTCGTTGCGTAGCGATAAAACTGAACCACTGCGCTCACCCGGTCGGAAACGTTGGCAGATCCGGAGTCGAATGGCGTCGTCGTTGCGTAGCGAGAATCACCAGACTCTCCGTCGTCAGCAGCGTCGGATGGCAGAGAGAACGGCTGTGGGTCAAGAATCGAACCCCAGCCACCAGCGTCGGACAGCAAAGGCTTACGAACCTTTCGTCGTCGACAGCGTCGGATCGTAGTCGTCGTAGATTCACGAAAGTCCCCAGACTTTCCGCCGTCAGCCGCGTCGGGTTTCGGAAGAGCACGACTGTGGGTCAAGAATCGAACCCCAGCCACCAGCGTCGGACAGCAAAGGCTTACGAACCTTTCGTCGTCGACAGCGTCGGATTGCAGACGTCGTAGATTCACCGTAGCGCTCTTCGAAGCGTTTTCTCCCGTACGACTCGTAGCTGCACTGCGCCTCGAACCTGTAACACTCGGCTGTCGCAGCTCTCTTCTATATCACGGCGACCGCGTCGGCTGATCCTTCCGTTCGACGACTGTGTTCCTTGACGTGACCGTATTTCGACGACTGCTTCTCGATCGATGACTCTCGATGACTGTATTTCGATGACTGCCGTGCCTGCGCACGCACTCGTATATATACGTATGCGCCAAGCCACGCCCATGCATATATTATGTAGACGCTGGACCACGCCCTGCATATATTATGTAGTCGCCTGTCAGGCCCAGGTAGACGCTTAGCCACGCCTTGCATAAATTAAGTAGACGCCATGTAGACGCTTAGCCACGCCTTGCATAAATTAAGTAGACGGCATGTTGACGCTTAGCCACGCCTATGCATAAATTAAGTAGACGCCATGTAGACGCTTAGCCACGCCTATGCATAAATTAAGTAGACGGCATGTTTCAACGATACACAGGCAGACAGGGACACGGACAATTAATTAAAACAAACTGCAGGGGCCTATTTTTACAACACGCCTCCCCCAGAAGCAATCCAAGGCCCACCTTGGAGCACTAACAGAAAATCTACCCGACAATCGGAGTAAAATATCCTATAAAACACGATTAATTGTCCAACTATACAGCAAATGCAAGAGTATCTGTACCAAAAGAAAATCTAACAAGTTTTCCAATCAGCAAAATGCTGTACATCAGCTTGCCACAGAAATAACTGCCACACGGTACCGTAATTAAAGACATCATAAATAGCCAAGTTAAATCGGGTGCGAAGTGCTTTTCGCGCACATCCCCCTTTTTGTTCGGCTCTTTTCTTGCGGGTGCGAAGTGCCATCTCGGTCACAACCCCCTTTTATTTATTTTTTTTTTCCTCGCCTGTTTTTCATGTCTCTGCCTGTTTTTCTTTTTTTTTCTCTTTTTTTAGGCTTATTTCTCTATTTTTTTTTTTCATTTCGGGTACGGTGTGAACTGTTTTGTTCACACCCCCCTTCTTTTTTTTTTTTTTTTTTTTTTTTTCAAAACGACATAGCATAAGTACAAACAATTGAATAGCTAACTATACAGCCGGCAATTACGCCTAATCAAAAAAAATAAGCTCGGAGTCAGGCACGACTCAATAATTATTTCTAATTTGCTTTCAGCCGCGTTCACTGAAAGCGGACAGGACGGCCAGCGTTGCGTCGTGGTCGACCCGTAGAGGTCGCCACTCCGTCCAAATCCTGGTCGTGCGCATCCGTTTCGCGCGTTCCGTCCCCACGGCGGTGTGGTCGACGACTTGTAGAAGCCGTAGCGCTCCCGGTCACTTTTTGGGGCGACCCTCCGGTCACTTTTTCGGTCGCCTCAGTCCATTCTCCCTTCGTCCTTCCATAACAGTGGCGAAGCTTGTCTACGTGCGCCACGAAGGGTTTAGCCTTCGGCGACTTTTGGAGAAGATAGTTGACCGGACCACACGCCCGCACAATCATCCACGGACCAGTAAAGTTACGCTGGAACTTCGGACTGCGTCCCACAAACTTTCGTGGACTGAAGTAGTAAACCCAGTCTCCTGCTTCAAATTTCGCTGGTCGTACACGCAGGTCGTAGCTGTGCTTGCGTCGCTCAGCGCCCTTTCTGAGACCTTGGCGTGCAGCGCGATACGCTTTTTCAAACTTTTCCAGCAATTCCGCAGCGTAGGTCGAATACGTCTGCCCGTTCCCGTCTGGTTCCTCGGGTGGACCGTAAACGATGTCCAGCGGCGCTCGGCTCTCTCTCCCGAAGACGAGGTAGTTCGGCGAGAAGCCGGTCACATCGTGAACGGAGGCGCGGTACGCAGCCATTACATACGGAAGATGATCGTCCCAGTCCCGCTGGTTCTCGCTCACCACCTTTCCCAGCATCGAATTGAGCGTGCGGTGGAATCGTTCGATCATTCCGTTGCACTGTGGCCGATAGCTGGACGTCCTTACTTTGTCCACTTCCAAGAGGCGACACATTTCCTGGAACACCCGTCCTTCGAAGTTCGTCCCACGATCCGTCAGAATCTGGAGTGGCGCCCCGTAGCGAACGACAATCGTTTCCACCAGTGCTTTCGCCACTGTGGTCGCCTCCTGATTTGCCATGGGGGCGGCTTCGACAAATTTCGTAAAGTTGTCCATCATGGTTAGGATGTATATGTTGCCTCTCTTGCTCCTGGGGTGAGGACCAGTAACATCCACGCTCACCCTTTCCCATGGCTCCCCACAGTGCAGGGTTTGAAGAGGACCCTGTCTTTGTAGAGCGCCCCTATGGTACTGGCAACATCTCTCGCAGTGCCGGCAGAATCTTTTTACGTCCCCGGACCATCCGACCCAGTAGGCCCGTCGGCGAACCTGCCATCTTGTTCGTCGGACACCCAGATGTCCTCCGGTCACGCCAGTATGTGCTAACCTCAGGTAGTCTTCCTTCAGGTTCTTTGGCACTAGCACCTGCTCCAACTCGTCCGGTGTTCGGCGGCAGATCACATCCTCCTTCAGGTACAGCGAATCTCGCTGGTGCCAGTAGACTTTAACGGCTTCCTCCTCCAGTAAGATTTCTTGTAGACTCGGCATCCCTTCGTTTAGCCAGACTCGGATTAGACTCAGTACCGAATCCTCCTTCTGTGCCTTCACGATGTCGCTGGTGCTGTCACTTCCGTTCGGAACTTCCGTCACTTCTCGGACGAAGTGGTCCATCGCATCGAACTCTTCCCAGTGACACTGGCGACACGGCTTCCGCGACAGCGCATCAGCGTTTCCATGTCTGCGTCCCGGCCGATGCAGGATGTCAAAGTCGAATTCCGACAGCTTTTCCAACCAGCGTCCTTGTTGACCGATAGGCTCAGGCGTACGCTGTAACCATCTCAACGCTGCATGATCTGTCCGGATGGTGAAATGACTCCCCAACAAATACTGACGATAAACCTGAGTGAAGTGCACTACTGCCAGCAATTCTTTTCTGGTTACACAGTAGTTGCGCTCGGCTGCAGAAAACAACCGACTGCCATAAGCAATTACTCGCTCCTCCCCGTTAATGCTTTGAGACAACACTCCGCCGATTCCCAAATCCGATGCGTCACAGTCAAGAGTGTAAGCGGCATCATCCACCGGTAGACTCAGTACGGGAGCTACAGTCAACGCCACCTTCAAGCGGTCGAAAGCATCCTGGCATTCGTCGACCCATATAAACGGCTGATCCTTTTTGGTCAACGCAAACAGAGGAGCTGCGACCACCGAGAATCCTCGAACGAACTTACGGTAATACGAGCAAAGCCCGAGGAATGCTCGTACTTCCTTTAAGCATCTGGGTGTCGGCCACTCGGTCACCGCCTGCACCTTAGACGGGTCAACAGATATCCCGTCTGCTGTCACTATGTGTCCAAGAAAAGATACCGTGCGTCTGAAAAGATGACATTTGCTTGGCTTTAATTTCAGATTTGCTTCTTTAAGTCTTTGAAAGACTTGACCCAATCGACCCAAATGCTGGTCCGCGGTACTACTGAAGATTATTACATCATCCAAGTACACCAGGCACAGTTCAAAATTCAACCCGGACAAAACTATGTCCATTAGACGCTGAAAGGTGGCCGGAGCGTTGCATAGCCCGAACGGCATGACCCTCCAACGAAAGATTCCTCGCCGAGTGACGAAAGCTGTCTTATCGGCATCACCCGGGTCCATCGCGACCTGATGGTACCCGCTGCGCAGGTCAAGAGTACTGAACCACCCGGCCCCCGTTAAAGCATCTAAACATGCGTCGATTCTGGGAAGAGGATAAGAATCCTTACGCGTCAAATCATTCAATCGGCGATAATCAATACAGAATCTCAAGGACCCGTCTTTCTTCTTGGCGAGGACCACATTCGCTGCCCATTCACTCACCGCCGGTTCCACAACTCCAGTTGCCAACATTTGTTCCAGTTGCGCATCAATGGTAGCCTGATAAGGAAGCGGTTGCCTCCTCAACGGTTGTCTCACCGGATGGGAGTCCCCAGTATCAATTCTATGCTGAGTAATCATGGTCCTTCCCAAATCATGGTCAGTGGTCGAGAAAATGCTTCCGTACTCGACCAACAAATTCTTCAGACGTTCTTTCACCTCAGCCGAAACATCCTCGGAGACATCTTCCATCAATTTTTCCACTAACTGTGCTTCCGGACCCGTCTGTCTATCACTGCCTTCCATTACTTCAACATTTACGGGGTGCAAATCGCCCAACATCAAGTCAGTAGTTAACATCGCAGGCTGTTCATTCAAATTCACCACACGAATGTACATTTTATCATCATCATCATTCAGCACAACTCTAGCTACATGCAATCCCGGCCGAATCTCTTTAGATTCAGTCATCCACGCTTCAGCTGTGGTCGTCAAATCACGATATTGCGTCCTACAAGGGATATCGCACTGCGAACGAGGAAGAACAGTTGTCTCCTCAGCAACAATAACCCTGCGACACCAAAGTGAACCATTGCCCTTAACCAAAGGAATGCGGCGTCTACCAACAAAGAGTGCACCCTGACCAAAACCAAGTCGACAGCGGTGTTGCCTCAACCAATCCATTCCCAGCATTGGTTCCCCAATCTGGTCAGAGACGAGAAAATTTGTCTCAATGGAAAAACCTCTGGAAATCCTGATTGGGACATCAACCTGACCCAAAACCCTTATCTGTGTTCCGTTAGCAGCCAAGAGAATGCGAGTGCTAGGCTGGAGCAACAACCCATCAACATCAGACGAGGGAACCAGGCTTACCTCCGAACCAGTGTCCACGAGGAACGTTCTTTGCCGTCCGTTGATCACTCCATGGATGTAGATCGCGTTGTTCGTCACGCCAGTTGCTCTGTCTCTCGTTGTATGGTTGGTGACGGTCTCTTGCTCGGTCGTCGGCTGGCCCGAATCGCGTGCGTCGTCGTTCCGGCGGTCTGGAAACTGTCGGCGTTGTCGGCACTGGCGTGCGTAGTGCCCTGGGGACCCGCATTTGAAACAGGTCGACCCACGTCCCGGATTCCACGAAGCGTTACCTTGAGACGGAATGGTCGGCGGAACCATCGGCGCGGCGTCGAAGTTCGTCCTGCTCGAGCTTCTGAGTTCCTCCAGCTGTCGGCAGATCTTTCCTTCCATGTCTTGCTGCCACTTTCGCTGTGCAGCAAAGAAACTGTCCAGCTGGGACTGAAGCTGTCCTCCGGCGTCGCCATCCTGAGTTCCTCTTACTCGATTCGCAGGTCTGCGACGATCCTCCAGGTCTGCAGTCTGTTGATACGCCGACAAGCGTAGAGCTGTTCGGTACGCCTCGTCGATCGTCTTCGGTTCCCGTTCTCTCACCTTTAGAGACAGCTCCCGGTCACGGATAGCTTCAAGGAAGGCGTCCTTAGCAACGATCTCGGTCGTCTCGTTCGACGGCACTGGATAGGCGAGAACGACAAGTCTCCGGGTGTCGTGCAGCAGATCTCCCAGACTTTCATCCGCCCTCTGGCGACGATAGTAGAGTTGCGCACGAAAAGTCTCAGCTTGACCTTCCGCGCCGTATCGTTGACGAAGTCTCTCGACCAGCTGTTCATACGTCACCTCCGTTCGCGCTCCAAAATCCCACAACAGTTGCGTTGCTGCCTTTTCCAAGGAAACACGGAGGAAGTCGACTTTGTCGATTGCCGTCCATCTATTGTGGCGTGCGCAGACGTCGAATTGTGCCAAGAACGATTCGAGAGACCCAGTCCCATCGAACTTTCCTGGTTTCATGGTCATCTTCCGTTCACTGACCAAGCGACTGACGTTGTCCAAGACTTTCGTCTCCCAGGCGGTCGAGTCTCTCTCAGGAATCAGCAGACTTCTGCGATCCTTCTTCGGCACGTCGTCGAAATCGATTCTCTCCATGAAGCGGCTGGACTCGACCTCAAAGTCGACCAAGAGGTCCGTCCTTCGTCCCACTGCTGGCGTCGAAGTCATCGGGCGGTCATCAGCGTTCCCGTCCATCTCTGCCGTGTTCCACATTGTCGCTGAATTTCGCTCCACAGGCTGCAATCAGTTCGTAGCTGGGACCAGCTTTGTAGAAGTCCGACGAAATCCAATCACTCCACTTCACGGTACCAGTTTGTAAAGAATCTCAACCCACTAGGGCTGGGCAAAAGACCACCAGGAACCGAGCTCCAGACCCTAGTCGTTAAGGCGATGTCCGTCCGTCGTGTAGTCCGGCGTCAACTGGGGATTGACGACTAGCCAGTCAGGCTTGAAACACTTTTATTCGACTTCAAGAAAACCCTCGTTAAGCTGTCCTCAGCCAACTTCTATAGCGCCAGAGTTCGGAGCAAGTTCGGAGCAAGTTCGGAGCAAGTTCGCGTAGCGCCACTGTCTCTAAACTAATGCACCACTGTTCACAGCAATTGTCAATGCAGAATGCTGAATCGTCGTCGTGTAGAAGACCGCTGCTTCGCCAGCGCACGTCGAAGTCGGTGAAACGGGTCGGGTTTCGAACCAGAGTCGACGTCGTCGTTGCGTAGCGATAAAACTGAACCACTGCGCTCACCCGGTCGGAAACGTTGGCAGATCCGGAGTCGAATGGCGTCGTCGTTGCGTAGCGAGAATCACCAGACTCTCCGTCGTCAGCAGCGTCGGATGGCAGAGAGAACGGCTGTGGGTCAAGAATCGAACCCCAGCCACCAGCGTCGGACAGCAAAGGCTTACGAACCTTTCGTCGTCGACAGCGGCGGATCGTAGTCGTCGTAGATTCACGAAAGTCCCCAGACTTTCCGCCGTCAGCCGCGTCGGGTTTCGGAAGAGCACGACTGTGGGTCAAGAATCGAACCCCAGCCACCAGCGTCGGACAGCAAAGGCTTACGAACCTTTCGTCGTCGACAGCGTCGGATTGCAGACGTCGTAGATTCACCGTAGCGCTCTTCGAAGCGTTTTCTCCCGTACGACTCGTAGCTGCACTGCGCCTCGAACCTGTAACACTCGGCTGTCGCAGCTCTCTTCTATATCACGGCGACCGCGTCGGCTGATCCTTCCGTTCGACGACTGTGTTCCTTGACGTGACCGTATTTCGACGACTGCTTCTCGATCGATGACTCTCGATGACTGTATTTCGATGACTGCCGTGCCTGCGCACGCACTCGTATATATACGTATGCGCCAAGCCACGCCCATGCATATATTATGTAGACGCTGGACCACGCCCTGCATATATTATGTAGTCGCCTGTCAGGCCCAGGTAGACGCTTAGCCACGCCTTGCATAAATTAAGTAGACGCCATGTAGACGCTTAGCCACGCCTTGCATAAATTAAGTAGACGGCATGTTGACGCTTAGCCACGCCTATGCATAAATTAAGTAGACGCCATGTAGACGCTTAGCCACGCCTATGCATAAATTAAGTAGACGGCATGTTTCAACGATACACAGGCAGACAGGGACACGGACAATTAATTAAAACAAACTGCAGGGGCCTATTTTTACAACATTATTATGGCTAGTCTAGACAAAGCTCTTTCCAGTTCCTCAGCACGTGACTCCAAGGCTCGATTCAAGGCCGCGCCGGTGGAAAGTGGTGCTCCCAGCAGTGTTGCTGTGTCAGGATCAGTGAATTCGAAGTGTTCGAAAGGTGCTTGGTTGATCAGTTGAGGATCTTTAGCAATTAGTTCACATTTCTTTCTGTTAAAGGTCAGGCCCAGATCTGCGCATTCCTTTTCCAGGGTCCTAATGTCTTCCGCTACGCCAGCCGCAGGTCCACCCAAAGATATGTCATCGAGATAGCCAAAGGCCAAAGGAGAAGACAATTTGACATACTAATTCAACTAGAAATGCTAGTAAGATCTATCAGCTCCAATTTATTATTATTATTATTATTATTATTATTATTAATTATTATTATTATTATTATTATTATTATTATTATCATCATCATTATTATTATTATTACTACTATTATTATTATTATTATTAGTAGTAGTAGTGGTAGTAGTAGTAGTATATTGATGAATAATAATTCCTGCTCAAAGCTCGACTACTGCAATTCACTTTTCCTCAACCTGGAATCCAAAAACTCAAACACCTGTAACTAATCCAAAACTCACTAGCCCGTGCTGTCACCAGGACGGGATACCCAAGCACAATCACATCACTCCCATTCTCAAATCACTCCATTGACTAAAAATCCCCGAGCTTCATCAGTTCCGAGATTACTGTAACGGCCCACTATTCCGGGGGTCCACTATTCCGAATATCCCCTATATTTTGTTCTGTATCCTTGGTTGTTATAGGGATACGGTGGGTTAGGTTTAGGGTTCGGAATAGTGGACCCAAACCTGCATAATAGGCGAATAACAGTACAATCCTCGGAATAGTGGACCTTCGGAATAGTGGACCCTCGGAATAGTGGACCCTCGGAGTAGCGGACCCAAACCTTTTCATCAATCCAGCTCCAATTTATGGCAGGACATTTTCATCAATCCAGCTTCTATTTCAGGTATGAAAATACTTATTCCGGTTTCCGTTACTCCAACGTTATTTTCAACGATCCAGCTTTGATTTTATCAAGACGATTGTAATCAATCCAGCTCCAATTTAAGGCAGGACATTTTCATCCATCCAGCTTCTATTTCAGGTATGAAAATACTTATTCGGGTTTCCTTTACTCCAACCGCTCCGATTTTAACAAAACGCTTTTTTCGGGGATCCTGGAGTTAAAACGATTTTTTGTCAATCTAAATCCGACTTCTTCAAATCCGACTTCTGTCTAAAATTGAAGCTATAGTTTCTAAGAGAAGGTCTGCTTTTACCAGCCATACATCGTCTTATGTTCTGACCTGGAGTCGAATCTGATATTGAATGTTTATCGATTTAATTTTGACTGAGTGCCTACGAATCAGCTGGTTCCCCGTTAAGATATCGCTGAAAAATCCCAACAATGCAAGATAGACCTACTCGACATACATGTACAAATGGGGAAATAGTAATAGGAGGGTTAGGGTTAGGGTTTGGTTGTGGGGCGCGATGGTGTAGTGGTGGCATCATTGCCTTGAAGCCGAAAGGTTCGAGGTTCGAATCCACCTCGCCCCCTCCTCCGCCGCATGCACTTACAAAAGAAAATTACTACGCAGTAGCCTAGGTCACAAAACAGAAGGAAAGGAGATAGATTTCTCATCAGATTTTATACTAAATTCGTATCTGGGGTATGGATAGAGGAAGCCGAGGGAAAGAATGGTAGGAATAAGTTGTGAGCAGAGGAATGGTCACCACCACTTTCAGAGGCTAGTTAGAATCTATTCCGCGTCCATGGTGACCCACTCCTCTTCATTCCAGAGCGTGTTGCCAATGCCATTCAGCTTCCCTCCTCCGCATGCATTTGCAAAGAACATTACTACGCAGTAGCCTATAGGTCACAAAACAGTTCTCTGCAACGATATGAAATGAAGCGTTTAGTGTATATATCCATTCAAACGGAGGCACGGCCGATGTCTACGTTCCTCATGCAGTTATTGATTGAATTGAACTTCACTGTTCACAAAGCGAACTCCACATTAGGCTACATGTCATGCAGGCCATGTTGCGTTTGCCTATGTAATCAGTTCTTCATTGAGTCGATTAAGAAGCGCTATTATTGCTATTTTATCGCTATTATTATTTTGTACTAAGCTTAGGCCTACGGTTCTATGGCGAATCGTGTCAGAAGTCCACGTCGACAGCTGATGACGCAATCGGTTCGTCTGTGCGTATACGTGTGCGTATGGCTGTAGGCGATCTCTGTCGCTGTTCGAGAATTGTCTAGGGTAATCAGTAGGCCTACTCTGACAATGCGGCTGCCTACATCCTCTCTCTGTTTCTCTGTCTCTGTGTCTATCTCTCTCTGTCTCTGTCTCTGTCTCTCTCCCTCTCTCTCTGGTATGCATGCATGCATGTATGTATGCAAGTATGTATGCAAGTATGTATGCATGTATGTATGCATGCATGTATGTATGCAAGTATGTATGCATGTATGTATGTATGCATGTGTGTATGCGCCTCAGATTCACACTCCGCGCCTCAGATTCACACTTTGGTGTGACCTTGCGCGCGTAATAAATTTATGTAATAATAATAATATGTATGCAAGTATGTATGCCATGTATCCATGCATGCCATCAATGCATGTATGTACACACATACACACATATACATCCATACATCCATACATACATACGTATATACATACATACATACATACATACATACATACATACATACATACATACATACATACATACATACATACATACATACATACATACATACATACATACATACATACATACATACATACATACATACATACATACATACATACATACATACATACATACAATACAAATGGTCTGTTTTTCATTAGGTATTCACGGCAGCGCATCAAAAGGTTGCAAAGAAAATAAAGCCATATGGTAAGGTCAGAACATCGCTTCATCGAATCGATTACAAGGCATTATAATATTCAGAGACTATATGCACTGGTTATGTCTTTAATTTGCAATTCATGATAACATAAAATCTCCGAGCTTTGCTTTTTCTATTGAAAACCTACACAGATAAGAAAGTCATTTTGGATGACGTGGACATCGTTTTTCGATTAGCAATCGGCGACATTTAAGTTCAAAACAATTATTCACGTGTTCTTCAGCGGAAAATATCGATAGCTCGACTGTATATAAGCAGAGAACTGCGCTCATTGAATTCAGAACACTCCTTCATCCGATCGAGAGACAATTCGAAACGAGAAGAACAATGCAATCCAGCGTTATGGTTACTGTAGGTCTTCTGGTGCTGCTGGCTTCTGCCTTCGGTAAGTCAATTTCCTGTAATATACATGGAAAATTATTTTCCCCGAGGTACGTGTAATCTCCCAGCAGTCTAAAAAAATCATGCTAGTGGCTGTTGCTGAATTACTGGAAATTCAGGACTCGTCCTAGGCAAAATTAGTAAAAGTAGGCTACCATGAAATGCAATGATTTTGTGCGCTGATGGCAGATAATATAGAGAGGCGTTGACACAAAAAGGTCGCCTTTCGCGTCCCTCTAGAAATGGACGAAAGACGTTGCATGGAAACTCTCACGTAGGAAGCTAATCCCAGCAGAGTTTATGAAGCCCATTGTTTCCAGAGCAATTGACAGAAAGACAATGAATTTCCTATTTCATCCTTTCCATCCTTAATCCAGCTGTTGTAAATTTGTAATGGAAAGTGCATGGAGCCAGTCTTCTGAATGTGGCGAATGCACCGCCAACAATCGTGATTTAGAAGCAGATTCGGTAGCTCTTTCTGTTAGTCCCTGCAATGTATGCGAGATCAGGGCGGCGTCCCATTATTATTTTTAAATATATTTTACTATTACTACACCGTGTCTCAATAAAAAAGGTGCAGAATTGTTTTTGTCAGAATTTCGTCAAATTTTCACCAATCTTAATCACTTTTGGCAGGTAGATGGAAAAATAGCTGAAATTTCATGCTATATATAAATTTTCCACTTCACCTGATTCATATCACCGCATAACCTTGTTAAACACAGATATACCAATTTTTCATATAACGCTTAGATTTTAATACTTCCAACAAACTATCTGACGTCTGAATTAGCACGCAATGAAGTAAATAGCAGAATTTCTTAATTGATATGACAGAACTGCTTAAAAATGTTAGAATTGGTGCTCAAAATGTGCACCGCATGCGCGGGCACAAGCGCTAAGACGGCGACGCCACTGGTCGATAGCACCATCAACAATCGACTGGTCAAAGCGCGCCCACTCGTCAAGCAGGAGCGTTTTGAGTTCGTCGACACTGGCTATAATTCTGGACCGGTAAACCTTCTCCCGCAGCACACTCCATATGCTATAGTCGACTGGGTTAAGATCTGGTGAAATCGGCGGCCACAGTGCTGGAGGGATGAAGTCGGGCGTCTCTCGCTCCAGGAAAGAGACAGTGTCGCGTGCTTGATGCGTCGGGGCGCCATCCTGTTGAAAGGCAATAAACTCGCCCTGGGATATCCGGCGTATGTCTGACGGTATCTTCTGGGCAAGAAGGTTGTAGCGATAGTAGGCATATGCCCCATTCACTTTGACATCCGGTTCGATGCAATGGATTTCAATGCAGCCAAGCCTCGAGACGCCGTTATATGAAAAATTGGTACATCTGTGTTTAACAAGGTAGTGCGGTGATATGAATCAGGTGAGGTGGAAAATTTATATATAGCATGAAATTTCAGCCATTTTTCCATCTACCTGCCAAAAGTGATTAAGATTGGTGGAAATTTGACGAAGTTCTGACAAAAACAATTCTGCACCTTTTTTATTGAGACACGGTGTATATTATATTTTTTATTATTATTATGGCCTTTTTAGGGGGTTTAGCCTTAAATAGGGGGGCTTAGCCTCTCCCCACTAGCGCCGCTACTGGCTAGGCTATACGTATAATTACTCGTATATATACAAGACTAATGCAATATCCTTGTTTCTGACCTTGCATGAAACAGAACTGGCCGAAGCAGCGAAGAACCCACCGAAAAATAAACTGGTAAAGATGCAAGCCTATGACGCAGGTAGGAATACGTTTCGCACTTAATTCTTTTCCTTGCGCTCATGTCAGTCACTCTATCTTGCACAATAACACGGTATAACAGTCACTTTCGCGCCAATACGGCATAATATGTCGCCTAAAGCCTACACATTACAGCCTACAGGCTACACTGAATAGGCCTATAGGCCTACAATGCCGAGCGTGTCGCTTAAGGCGCTTTCAAAACTCAAGTGGCGATGCATGCATTGCTTGCATATTGCTGTTTAGCGACACTTATAATCAAGGACTATAAAAAAAAGTGTTGCCTCCCTACATATCCAGTCTTGACACTGGTAGAGCAAAAGCACGCGCATGCGGCGGTCGGTCCTTATCTAGGTAACCCCGTCCCGCCTAAGCTGCTGCGTTTGGACGTCTAGCTTGATGCTGAGGCTGCGCACTAGCAAAATATCTGTGAGCGGTGATCAGTTGACCGCAACTGACAGATATTGTTAGTACCCAACCTAAGCATTAAGATAGACGTCCATCGGTCCAAACGCTTCAACTAACGCGGTCGGAGCTGCCTAGATAATTGGTCTATCAGACGTATGCGAGATTGCTGACGCTCAACAATCTTCTTACGTAAGAAGGCATAAATGCACGAAAATAGGTAGGCTACTTTATAATTTAGTTTTCAGTAGCCTATTATTATTATTATTATTATTATTATTATTATTATTATTATTATTATTATTTGCCCCAAGGTATTTAGGATCCCTCAGGGACTTCATTACTAACTATTATTTAAAAAATAGTCCAGAATAACCCTATTCGTCTTTGTCTTTATTATCGAAAGTGCCTCGTTAAAGAAGCGCGTTAGTACAGGAAAGAAGTTTATCGTGGGTCCCCGTAACCGTGCTGAGCTTTTGTCCTAGGTATTATTATGATTATGATTATGATTATGATGATGATGATGATGATGATGATGATGATGATGATGACTATTATTATTATTATTATTATTATTATTATTATTATTATTATTATTATTATTATTATTAATATTATTATTATTATTACTATTACTATTACTATTATTATTATCACCATCATCATTATAGCAGCAGAAGCAGCATCTATTGTAGCAGTAGTAATAGTAGTAGTAGTGGTGGTGGTGGTGGCGTTATTGCATGGTGGTGTTGATTGGAGTTGGTGGTGGTGATGGTGGTAGTAGTAGGCCTAGTAATTATAACAATAGTTTATGTCTGGTCTGCAATTGACAGAAAAGTTTTGCGCACATTGCAGGCACACCTTGTCCGCGTGGATTCACTAACGTGGAAAGTTCAGCATACTGCTATGCAGCCGCTAACATGAAAGTTCCGTGGAATTTGGCTAACGGAATTTGCAATGTCCTCGCTAGCGGAGCAAGAGCGGCCATGATACTGAATGCAGCAGAAAATAAGATCATTCAAACTCTTTTTGCTCAATTCGCCAATGATTCGGGTCAGTCGAATTTTATTTTACCACCGACAAATAGTGTTGTGAGGCGGAAACTTTCTCCGGAAAGTTTCATATCTTTCCGGAAAGTTTCGGAAACTTTCCGACGTATTTTTTCGGAAACTTTCCGACATATTTTTCCGCTAATAAAATATTATTAAATACATACTCAATTCTAATGAGTCCGAAATTTTCTTTCAATAGGCCTACAATGTTACACATCAACAGGGATGGGCAAATTACAGGGCAGCATGTAATTGAATTACAAATTACCAATTACTGGAGAAAATGTAGGCCTAATTGAATTACAAATTGCAAATTAGGCCTAGTTTTGACTCAGAGCCTCAAATTACAAATTACAAATTACGTAATTTCAATTACATCAATTACAAATTACTCTGGGGCTTAAATCATTGGAATAAAAACCTCAGGCAGGAAGTGCATGCCTTTTCCCTTATTTGTATCATTATTTATTGTGTAGCTTTCTTTTAGATTTAGAAGCAGCAGCCGTTCAAACGGCTAGTGTGGACTATCTGATCGTTTGTTATGCCTTGCAATCATGCCTGTAAAACTAAAGAGCCTATATCTATTTACTGGTGCAGACAAAGGCAGGGCATCATTAAATTGTATTTAACGAATTTGCCAGTAGTTGTAGAGCTATGAGGCATCATTAGTTCCATTTTCTGTCATATTCCATATGTTGCAAGATTTCTAAATCGTTTTTGTTTCTGCTAGTCGACTTAATTTATGGTCACTATAACACGCTGCCCATTAAAACCATTAAATTCTTCCTCTCCCTCTTCTTCTTTATGACCACTAGATGCTCAGTATTTTGTTCGCTACCGGTGGTATATTCAGGTGTTGTTACTAGCAACTCATGTATTCTTTTAGTTTGATCTGCAAACTGTGCAGGTAGCCACATAACTTAAAATACGGATGATTCACTGTTGCAAGGATCGCATGATTCATCAAAGAATTTTAATATAAGCCATTCAACGTAATCTGATTTTGCAGAATGTAATTGAAATTACAAATTACAGGAAGAAATGTAATTGAATTACAAATTACAAATTACTTTGATGCAGAGCATCAAATTACAAATTACCAATTACAATTGTAATTTAAATTACGTAATTTCAATTACTCAATTAAATTACTGCCCATCCCTGCACATCAATCACTATAAGTAGTCTTAGGTGGTTATAACTGATAGTTTATTCAATAGATGGCACTGCTATTGCTAGTGATCATTGTTCAGATTGTTCACACGGTCCAAAAATACATTTAGGGTCTAGGAATTAAATGCAATTAAACTTCGCTGTAAATTTAGAGAACATATTTTTTTATCATTTTGTCGCCTTTATATTTGTGAGCTGAAAATGTAAGACAGTATTGTTTTAACTTTTAAGTATTGACAGATTGTTAGATTGTTTCATGTTTATAACAGTTATTTTACACGTTTCCTGCAACATGACTAATTGCAGACATGCAAGTTACAACTAGCCTATTGTTTAATGCTCATATTACTTATTTTTGAGTTCAACATTGTTTGCATCGGCAGAAGTACTGTAAATAAAAGTTTAGACAATAATAAAAATTTCTGAGAGTGAAATTCTGATATTTTCTGAGTTAAATGTATTTTCCCGTTTCTTCGGAAACTTTCCGGAAACTTTCCGGCAAAATACTTTTCCGGAAAAGCTACATCACTACTGACAAATAAGTAAAAGTAAATAATAGTACAAAATCCTAACCCTGTATCCGCCTATGCCAAAAGTTTGCATGGATTTTTGCGAAACTTACAAAAGTAGACGTACACGGCTTTGAACCATACCCCACCAGGTCGACAGGGAAGAGACAAGTCGGAATGCATCTCTGGTTGTTCACAACCTTAGATTGATGAAAATAATTCTTGTCGTAGATGGAAGCTGAGTTGATGAAGTTTTTACTTTGATAGTTGCAGGATTGGCCTACATGAAGTCTTTGCCTAATTCGGTTTATTGGTGATTTTCGTGCAAATAGAAATTGGATTGATACAAATTCTTGATTAAATAGAAATAGTAGCTATTGATGACAGTAATTCCTGTTTAAATAGAGTTTAGATTGGTGAAACTTTTTCTCTTTAAATGAAAGCTTCATTGATGAAAGTTATTGATTAAATAGAAATAGTAGGATTATTGATGACAGTAATTCCTGTTTCAATAAATTTCAGATTGATGAAACTTTTTTCTTTATATGGAAGCTGCATTGATGAAAGTTATTATGAGGTAAATTATTAGTCATCAGATTTTTATCATCTGTGCATGATGGCTCTTTTGGTGCGAATTTGAAATTGGTGTGCCCTTATCAATGCTGCATAAAACATAAGCGTATTGGAATTGGTTTTCAATTGGTTTATCTTTTTCAAACATTCTTCGATGATTTCTTAAAAGACGACTCGTAAATTAGTTCGACAAAGACGTTGGCCTAATTGTGCCATAATTTAGCATTATTTCTTCTAAGCCTACAATGAGTTTATTACTTTCCAGAGATCGAGAAAAGTTGCGGAACAATCTTTTGGACGAGCGGCGTGAGACGTAACAAGGATTGCTCTAAACCATTTGTTTGGACATTCGACGACTCCTATGATATCCCAATGACCTTCACAAACTGGTATGGCAGTGGACCGGACTGCTACCTAGGCAACGAAAAATGCGTTGAATTGAGAGGTGACAACGATTTCAAACTCAACGACCAATACTGCTACAACACCTATTGCGTTCTATGCCAGATTGTCAAAAGAACAACCTAAATTGAAAATTATTGATGTGGTTAACACAGGTGGAGTAGCCTAATATGAAGAAACTCTTAAAAGTTGACAATTATGATCTTTGATGTTGCATTAAATCAGACAATCAGCCTATCCACTTGTGTTTCTTTAATCAATTTAAATCACTCGTAGCTTGCTTTGTCCCGCTGTAACTGCGGCCCATATATTAAAAATTTCGTAATGACTTCAAAATTGAGATTATGCGCTCCCGATGAAGTTTATTCATAACAGCACTAGCATCTAGTAAACACGGTAGCGTCGGTAGGCCTAAATAAATAGTGTCATTATATATTGTCAATTCAAAAACCATGGGCACAGTGCCCGTAGGAGTCCGACGCCCTCCTCATAATGTCTCTCCATTCCATTCTGTTCTGAGCTGCATGATATATAAATTCTGCAAATCTGTTAATTGTACACCACTGTTCAATGTCATCTGTCCATTCTTTATGCGGCCTGCCTCTTCTGTTCTTGCCTTCCATTATCCACCATCAGCCCAGGTAGCAGGTCCACCATCAGCCACCAAAATATGTTGGTCAATATATTGGCCCGTTGTCATTTTATGCGAATTTTGACGGGATAAAATTCCGGCAAAGTGACTGAAGATACATGTAGGCTACATGATGTCCAGGGCGCTTTGTTAGCTATGTATTGGACTTTCCATTTACTTATCAGATAGAACCGGATGCAAACTTCAGTCAGACTGCTTCGAGCCACCAAAATCTTTTGGTCAAGAATCCAGCGATAACTCAATAGATTGCTTGCTCTGCAGATCCATTGATCTCATGCAGTGAACGTTCGTTTAAGAAGCAATGTAGGGGATACATGGCATTACGGGATACTTACGGCAAATTTGAAACTGCGCTATATAATAAATGAAAACACAAAGCTTTTATGCACTCGGACCATGTCAGCACAGATTAGTTGCAACGCAGACTAGATTATTCTACTTGAGCATCACCCCTGCAGATTGAACTTAATATTATAAAAAAAAACTGCAGAACTTTATCATGGGGAAAATGAGATATCCCCATCCATTATGCCACAAATGCTCAAGATATCTAAGTGCGACATTTTGACTGGGCAATTTACTTCAGTTGAAAAAACTACTTTTGAGAATGTATATGTATTAAGTTATGTATTATGCTACGTTTTGCTGATTCAAGATGAATTTAATGCCTCTCCATTTTCTCCCATGCAAGCCTTGGTGTATCTACGAACCTTACTTTGGACAGTGTCAAATCCGACGTCATAAAATTAACTAGACGTATCAATCTGACAATTTTATTCATTTATTTCCCCATTTCTATTGCGCCTCTTCAAGCTCTCTAATCAGATGCGCTCCCGACTACAACGCGGACACTGCATCGGAGTTAAAAACCGAAGCGCCCAAGCAATTGCGAGTGAAGGACTTGCTCAAGGTCCCTACGCGGAGACTTGAGGTGGATTCGAACCTCGAACCTTCCGGCTTCAAGGCAACGACGCCACCACTCCACCACCGCGCCCCACAATAACCTCTTTTATTCCTCATCAAAGAAGATGTTTCTACTTAGGCCTATGGTGTAAAAGTCATGGTTAAGTTAAAGTAAGTGACAAAAATAATATTCAAGTTTCTCGGTATGTCTCGGTATTCCGTTATGCCCCAGCTTCCCGTATAATTGGCAGAAAAGCTTGATGCACCTGATCCGTTGTATAGTAGTGCAATAATTATCACGGGTCGCAGTTTTTGTTGAAGCATCAACTCGTGAATAATGTTTTTAGATTACGAACTCGAAATGGGAAAGAATAAAACGCTTCTTGGAAACCTGAATGCAATGCTCTCCGCAACCGGGTTCCATGCAAAGTTGAACTTGATGCGGGCGCGCTAATCAAGTTCAATCTTTGCATTCTCATGTACAAATGTCTCAACGACTTACTGTCAGTGTTGGCTATAGTTACTTTTTAAAAGTAGGCCCTTATCAGTTACAGTAACTAGTTACTGGACTGCGAAAAGTAACTAGTTACTGCAATTGATTAGGCTACTTTTCCAAAAAAGTAACTAGTTACTGATTACAGTTACTTTTCAAAGTAACTATAGTTACTTTTAGTTACCACAGGTGCAATTTCATTGATTGGGTCTTTCAGCATGTAGGCCTAGTCACCAGAGCAACAGTCTGTATTGCAAAAATAAGTAACTACACACCACGTTCAGCTGCTCACAGTGTTCACTGTCATTGATGAAGATGATTTATTTGCAAAGTTGCCAATTGTGCTACTGTCACTTACATGTAGCTAATAACTAAAGAAATGAGTTCACTATTTAGTTTAGCTAAAAGTTGAAATGAGGGCCATTCTCTTGACCGAATATACGCTTCAGTCAAGCATCTGTATGAAGCATGTACTGGAGTGAAATCAACAATAAAAACGAAGCACTTGGCAATTCTGGCAACTCCACCAAACTCTGAGACCGTGGGATCTGGAGTGCGTGTTGATGGACGGCAGGTGAAGTTCTATCGTCCGAGGACGCCAAATCAGAATGCATCCTTCCAGTCCCATCTGATGGCGCAAGATTGGTCATTCATCACAAAAAGCCCATCTCCAGAAAAGGCCTTCGAGGCCTTCTACGATTACATCAATGCGTCCACTGACCTCTACTTTCCAGTCCGGAGTATCACAATTAAAGAGAGAGACCCGCCCTTCATGACTCCGATTGTCAAGCACCTGTTGAGGAAACGGAACAAGCTGCTTAAGAAAAAAAGAACGGATGCTGCGTCATCTTTATCTGAGAGAATAAACCGAATTATCATCAGAGCTAATAGCAAAACTTTTGACAGAGCTAAACGAGGGTCACGTGAGATGTGGCAGGAGGTAAATCGGCTGCGAGGAAGCGACCGCATGAATACTCCCCACTCGGATTGTAAAGTCACTGCAGAGACATTGAATCAACACTTCTGCTCTATTTCTACAGATGAACATTACGAAATTCCTCAGTTAAAAACAACAGTCATGGACGAAACAAGGGAGTATGTGGATGCATATACTGTTTACAGGTTGTTAGCATCGACTGGTGCCACAGCTGCGGGTCCTGATGGACTAACAGCGTGGATGCTCAAGGGAGCGGCACACCTACTTGCTGAGCCTGTCGCAGTGCTATTCAACTCGTCGATCCATTATGCATATGTTCCGCCGCAGTGGAAAGCAAGTACAATATCACCGGTACCTAAGATCTCTCATCCTTTGGAAGCTGTCGACTTTCGCCCGATCTCTGTTACGTCCATTCTATGCCGACTCTTGGAGAAGATCATAGCGCACCGTTTCTTTTATCCTTTTCTGACGGATCCTTGCTCAAACCATCAATTCTCTGATCAGTATGCTTTCCGCCCCACCGGATCTACCACCGCAGCCCTTATATCATTGACTGAGGGTCTTCTGTAGCTTCTCAAAGACAACCTTTACGTTCACTTGATAGCTCTCGACTTCTCTAAAGCTTTTGATATGGTCAGACATGCGTATCTTGCGGAGCAATTGGCCGAACTGCCCATTCCGGACTGTGTACACAACTGGATTGTGACCTTCCTCACAAACCGCAGACATGTAACAAAATACAATGGATTGGTCTCGGATGCAGCTGACATCAACGCTAGCATAGTTCAAGGATCTGGTCTGGGTCCTTTGAACTTTCTAACGACCATTTCGAAACTCAAAACAGTACGTCCCAGAAACCGCATGGCCAAATACGCTGACGATACTTACCTGTTGGTACCAGCCATCAACAGTGACACGATTAGGGAAGAACTAGATCATGTAACGGAGTGGGCCAAACGCTGCAACTTGACTCTCAATCAAAGAAAGACTCAGGAGATGGTTGTTCACCGTCCGGGACGAGGAATGCTACAGTTCGGTCCAGCAGAGATTCCGGGTCTTATTCGGGTCCAAAGTATGACGATTTTAGGGGTTGTCGTGACTGAAAACCTAGGGTTTGAAGCCCATATCAGGCGAATATGCATCCAGGCAAGACAGTCGCTTTATGCCTTGCGAATCATGACTGCACACGGCCTCAAGGGACCAAGCCTGCATGACGTTTGTAGGATGACCACAGTGGCACGCATGTTATATGCGGCCCCCGCATGGTGGGGCTTTGCAGGGCAACAGGAACGCGGCAGACTGCAGGCCATATTGGACCGTTTGATCCGACTGCACTATCTTCCTGAGGACAATCCTACATTCGAGGCTCTGTGTAGCACGGCGGACGGGAGGCTCTTTGCTGCCCTCCTACTTAATCCAGGACATGTATTGAACCCACTCCTCCCACCATTGAGGCCCCAGCCTTATTCCATGAGGCCAAGACTACATGACCGAATCATTCCTAGGGCGGACAACCTAACGAGGAAATCATTTATAACAAGGATGCTTTATCATATTTAATTGTAATACAAAAAACCAAAGTGCAGCATAAATTGTTAGTCATTAAAAGAACTTCTTTTTTAAATTTAAAATTTATATTGGATTTGGACTTAGGATTTTATGCTATTCTAAAACACTTTGACATTGATTGGATATAGAAATTATGTACGTTTGTTTATTATACTTTGTATGTACACCAAAATGCGGATAGCAATTGGTATATTAAAGAATATTCTTATCTTATCTTATCTTAAATGTTAGTCAAACTTTTGCGCCCTCGCTGACCAGTGATGTAGTCGAGTACACATGAGCCGAGTCAGAGTTCAAGTACGAGTCCAGCTAAGCCCAGACCGAGTCGAGTCCGAGTCCAAAGGAGTTCGAGTCACTATAGGTCCAAGTCCGAGTCCAGTAACATCAACACTCAATATAGCCTAATGACATAGAAAAGGTAGGCTATAGATAATATTTATAGAAAAAGGTTTTTAATGTAATTTATCGAAATTGAACTTTAAAAATACTGAATTAAGCTTAGATAAAGTTTTGTTCGATTATCTAGCGCAATGGAATGGATACAATTCTTCCACTGCCGAACACAAGTTCAACACTCGCATCTTGTGAAGTCTCTTATGTTGATTTGCGGCCAAAACTGCCACCCATCAGCAATGCCTCTGCTTTAAAAGTAAATATTCTGAGTCTGTGGTTTGGGGAGATGGGGTCTATATCATCTGCCCTCCAATACCCAAGCATAGACCAACCAAGTGCTACGACCCTGCCTGCACACCTGTTGCAATCCGTATATTGTGTAGGCTAGTATATGATCTATTAATGGAGATGTAGGCCTAAATAGACCTCTGCGCCCGGTTCCAAGATCACAAGCCACAAATTGACACGTCCAACCCTATCCTCATTTGTTTTATCTATAAACATCTAGTCTATGATCTAGATAGATTAAAAGTATAATGTCCTATCGGCCTATTCGATCAGCCTATTCGTGTCAACTTGCCAAGTCTATTAAGGTCTCAAAATATCGAACTCGATTTCAACTGTATACGAGTGCCATGAGTGGCACCTGTTTATGTTTGTGTATATAATTATATAATTATAGTTATATACTATAGGCTCATGTTCAAATTATTATTGTTCACACTCGCCCATCACGTAACCCAACGCCAACCATACATCAAATAAGCTTACACCTGTAATTAGCTTCGATCGCTTTGTGGTCAGTGGTGCCCAGCCATCCGTCACATTATTTCAATGTCAGGTTGTTTAATTAACAGACGATCCAGTGTTTTAAACCCGTAGGCTAAAAAGGGCTCCTTTGTCTGAGCTGAGTGACCAAGGAAGCAGACGAAATGTTTGAATTGGTTGTGGCAATAAACATTGGCCTGTTCCACGGCGAGTAACGAAAAGTAACTATTGTTGTTTTAGTTATCGTTACCTGGTAAAAGTAATCAGTTAGGCTACTGTAACTAATTACTTTTTCCGAAAAGTAACTAGTTACTGTAATAGTTACCTCAAAAAAGTAACTAGTTACTAGTAACGCGTTACTAGTAGTCTAGTAACGAGTAACGCGCAACACTGCTTACTGTGCACCACTCCATTATATCTATGCACCACTCAACGTGGCGGACAACATCGGACCGCTAGCAGACCTAATGCAAATACCATACTGATTTTGGGCGTAAGTATAAAGCCATTTAAACTAACTCAGGCAATTTCGTCCACTTTCTCAAAACGCAACGCTTATAAATTGTAACTTATTCTAATTGCTAATTGGATGAGGCCTCAAAATAAAACCTGCGTGAGACCCAAACATTAAAGCCTGTGTAGGGTCCCAGATGTCCTTGGTATATGTCTGATCTCAAGTTTGCAAGGGGCCTCAAATGTAGCTGGTTATTACACCTTGCATAACTGTTCAATCCTGAAACCACGCACCGAATTAACGCAATGCATACAAAATAATATTACTCAAACCAATAGAGCATTGTCCTTCAAACAAAGAGGAGACTTGGGGTGTGGACAGGGTCACGGCCTCACAATTTGTGGTTGGGACGGAATCCTTGTATCCCCAATATTTCAAAAGTATCATCCACTGCCCATCAATAATGATCAATTTTGTTCAGATGACAGCCTATAAATGCTACCATTACAGTTGGCAAATCGGATCAATTTAAACAATGGAGAGGGACACTCTGAAGTCATAAACCACGACTAACAGCAATGAAAAAGAGCTATTTTTGTAAAGATGACAGCTTAAAATTTCTACCATTACAGTATGGAAACTCTAAATAAATTAACAATTGGGATGGGACATTTATTGAAGTCTTACACCATGTCTTTCAGCACTTATATTATGAGAAATTTTGCTGAGATGACAGCTCAAGGTGTGGGGGGCCTCAGGTTTTTTTGGGGGGGCCTCAAGTACCCTAGCGACGGCACTGCACATAATTATGACAATTTAAAATGAATTGTTATACATTCAAGTTTTCACAAAGCATAATAAAGATATTAGGCCTATAAGATTAGGCTACCTGAAAAATCGTAACAATAGGACAATGTAATCTTTAAAAAATATGACACACAAAAAAGAGCGTTTGGCATTCAATGTTGGCACCAAAAAACTGTGATTGTAAATAGCACTGAAAACAATTTATAAATAACATTATTCATGATATATGGCGTCTTTAAAAAATACTAAGATGGTACTAAATAGACTACTAAATGTTTTCCATCTATTTCTTCATCAATGAAGAAAAAATGACTATGTTTACAACAATAATATTGACTATTTTCAATTTTAGAAAATCGACTTGCACCTACAATAATAATTTGTAAAACGCCACTTGCGGACAAAGCAATCGGCAGCACTTAATGTAAGAATAAATTAAATTTGCATTTGAAAAGAAACCAGCCAACAAGGCAGCCAATAAGACGACCAATAGGCTAAGTCAGTCATCAAGCCAGTCAAACAGCCAACATCTCAGCAAGTGAGTCAGCTATTTTCGCTCAATGCAATAGGCTATAGTTGACAACATTATAATTAATAAATAAATATAAATAGTGAATATTGTATCTACAAATTTATAAAGCGCCTCTCGAAGTGCACACCAATCAGACAGAGGTGCTCCCAGTGCGAAAGACCGAGAGAAAAAGAAAGCAGTTTCGAGACAGCAGAAGGATGTGCTTAGCAGGGATGCCACTCTAGATTTTGAAAAAAGTCAGATCCAGTCGAAAAAAGGCTAGAAAAATCTAGATTGATGATTTCTCTGTAAAATACATAGATTTTTCCAAATTTTCGGTTTAAAATTTCTGACGACCTTTTTAGTCGTCCGATGATTAAAATTTGCTCTCTTTTCCTTCCCGAAAACATTTCTGATGACCTTTTTCTAGTCTTTTTTAAAATTTGTTTTTTGTCTTTTGTGCATTTTCGGTTTAAAAAAATAAATTTGTATGTAAAAAGTCGACAAAACCGCCGGGACAAAAAAGCTAGATCCTGACAAAAAAAACCTAGAAACCTAGACAAGACCAAAAATACCTAGATCTAGGTGGAAAAGCTATGAGTGGCATCCCTGGTGCTTGGGACACCAGCTAAAAACGAAGGACTTACCAATGGGGAGAGCTGATACCAATGAAGGCAAAGCAGTCTTTGTTCGGCGAACAAGATCATGCTTGTCGCGTGAGCATAGTGGACAAAAAGAGGATACCGAAGTCGACAGGTGGATGCGATTACGAAGGCACTTGGGCGCTAGACCATCTAGTAAGATTGGTAAATTAAAGTAAGAACTTTGATCTGGATTCGAGCAGTGAGGGGGGAGCCAGTGAAGGTGACCAAGCGTGAAAGAGGATATGGGGGGGTAGTAGCTAGGAAGTCTGACTATAAGTCTGGCAGCTGCATTTAGAACAGATTGGGGAAGAGACGAATATTAATGATGGCGACTAATATCACGGAGAAAGTAATTACAATGATGATGTTATCACATTCGTTTAACCTATGTAAGCTAATATTATATAAAACACATCATTCTCTTAAATTCATTCTTAACTATTATTGCACATTCGCCCTAAGATTAGAAATCGGAGTTGTCATCTCTCTCAGCCGCCTTGCAACCTGATAACATAACATAAATGAACAGAAAATAAATAATAATGTTAATGCAAATTAACAAAACGTAACATAAATTAACATATGGCATAAATGACACATAACAAATTAACATACCATAAAATAATTAACCTGACGTACCATATCATACCATTCCACAAAGTAGCACAACAGGTTAACATAACATAAGCTATCATAGCATGTTATAAAGCTTACAAACAAGCCAAAATATCTTTCTAAAAAAACACCCGAGGAAGAATGAAGCTATGTAAAATAAAACCTAGGCTTATAGGAGATATTCTGACTGCTGGCAGAGAAAAGAGCATAAAATTGGTAGCAGTTTGCTACGTGCTGTGTTGGAAGAAGGCACCTTCAAAGAGAAGTAGGTCTATAATCTAGACCACCTGGAAAGGAAAGCAGCCTGTATACACAGATCTACAGTACTAGCTAGATCCTGGTAGAAACAAAAATAGAAGATATGGGAAATGCTAGAGAAAATAGCCAGCGTTAGGCGCAAACTTCATATAGGAATGCACCAAACTTTTATCTGCCCAAAAAGTTGATGACATTTTTTTCCATTGAGGGGGACCGTCCTCACCTTGCCCCCTCCCCATATGTCTCCGCCCATGTGCAGTCTTATTGTCCTTATTCTGTACGACAAGAGAGAGTCTCCAGCAGCACTATTGGAAAATTGGTCGAGCTCTAAAATCTAACGAAACGTAAAAGTCAATTGAAATGGAAGAAACATTTGATTTTCTATAAAACTGAAAAACGTTGCCCATGCTGGTCAGTTGGACTTACTATGCACCGCTTTCCAATCGACACCGTAACCGCTACCAGTTCCAGCTGAACTCAAAGAGCCTGGAAAGAAACATCCACACAAGAGTTAAGGAAATGACCCGAACCACACAATCTGGCCTGGCGTTCTGGACGGTCATTGGAGAGGTTAGAGTTTAAATACACGTCCGGGGTAGAGACGAGATTTTTGTAAAATTACAGCCATCTCATTATGAGTTATTTACTTCAATAAATCATAAATAAATATCGAAAGAGAAAAATCAATGCTTAAGAAACGAGTTGAAGAATGAAAAGAGCTCACCCAGGTTGTTTCCCATATTTTCAGAACGAATAGCTTGATCGTCAAGTAGGAATCATAGCATGGATAAAATTACTTAAGAAGCCAAAGGGAAAGCTATAGGCAGGAATTTTTCAGTGCAAGTTATAGACTCGTGGAATGGCATAGATGATTGATAGATAGTGCAGTCTCAGTCGACACTGCCACGGCTTCTAGGTGTATTGTATTGTACCTGACCATTTATAAAGCGCTTCTCGCAGCAAGAGCCTTTCAGAAGCGCTCCCAGTGCGTTAAACCCCGAGAAAAAAGGCAAGTTTTCAGACGAGAGAAAGACGAGGATACACTACCAGAGAGGACAGCAGAGCGAACTGACAGGGGAAGCCCATTCCATATGCAGGGACCAATGCAGGCAAATGATCTGGATAGAGCCATGGCGGTCCTGACGCAGGGTGTAATCTAGGAGGTGTAATCTAGGGAGAAATAGACTACTAAGGCGATTCTGGTTCTAACTTCTAACACAGACTAATTGAACCACAAAAAAACTATTTATGTCATTTTAATTATCGTGAAAGTTAAGTTGAGTGATAAGAAGAATTTTTCGAACCCTTTTCAGCTGTCTGGGAACTTCTCTGTGTCTCCGTCTTTCGATGATTTGCTCTGTCACTCTCGCTCCTTGTCGACGCCATTCCAACCGATCGTCTGTCACTTCTATTGTCAGACTTTGCTGTCTTTTCATCCTTTCTTCTGTCACTCTCACTGCCACTCCTTGGTGTCCCTCTGGCCTCCTTTCTGGCACTCTCGTTGTCACTCATTGCCTTGTTTTTCCCTTTTTCTCCATCACTCTCGCTGTCACTTCTCGATTTCTTTGCTTTCTCTTTCTCTGTCTCACTTTCACTGTCGCTAACTGTTTTCTTCTTGCCTTTCGCGTTGTCACTCTCACTCTCTCTCCCTGATCTCCTCTTGTCTCCTCCTCTTTCACTCCCACTCCCAACCTCAATTCCATCATTTTCACGTCTAACATGGCCACCCTGGTTTCCCTTGTTTCCATGGCCACCGTGGTTTCCATGACTACCATGGTTTCCATGACGACCGTGCTCACTTCCTGATCCATTCTCGTATTCACCAGAGTCCCGCCGATCACTATGGTAACCGTCCGTAGCAACCACTTTCTCGTTCTGCTTATCCGTTGCCATGGGTCCTTCTTCCGTCTCCCCTGGAAACATCCTCGGCAGCGACAACTTCGGAGCAGCTGCACCTCTCTCCATCCGATCCCTTCCAGGTCCCTGGTCCCCCGGTGCGAGCTCTCCGTCCTTCCACGCTCTTCCATCCGACCGTCCTTCCTTCGTTCCGATGACCTTCACCTCTCCTTGACCTCCAGCCTCGTCCTCGTCCGACGAACCAATCGGTCTCTGTCGCGTCAGCTGACGACGGTTGCTATGACGACGGGTGGAACTGGAAGTCCTGTCGCCATCGTCATCCTTCATTGGAGCGGAGGTGGAATGGACGACCGCTACAGTGCTCAGCAACGTGAAACCTATGGATGACAGAAGATTCATTCAAATGACATCTGTTATCAGCAACATCATCGTCGTCGTCATTGTCGTTGTCATCATCATCGTCGTCGTCATTGTCGTTGTCATCATCATCGTCGTCGTCATTGTCGTTGTCATCATCATCGTCGTCAATTAGGCCAGGTGAAAAAGTGACTTATTAGAGGTGAATAAGCGATTCGGGTCTGATGAATATGTGACTTTGTAAGGTGAATAAGTGACTTGGGCATGGCGAAATAGCCCGGTGAATAAGCAATTTATGCCTGGTGTCTCGTGAATATTGAATAAGTATTAAGTAATCTAGGTATTGTGAAAAAGTGATGATCTATGTCTGGCGAATAAGTGATTTAAGCATGGTGATTAAGTGATCAAACCGACCTCCAGCTCCTTTCGAGGCAATTAGGCTTCCTGTTGAGTTCTTCCTCTGTTCTTTTCGTTGTTTGTTCTTCCCGTTCTTCACAACATCAGCAGCAGCATCTTCACTCTCATCTGAGCTGCGATACATCTTTGGATAAGCAATCCCTTCCTTTCGCTCGGACGTTTCCCCTCCATCAACCCGCTTACTTCTTTGAACGCCTGGAAGGGCAGTTACCATCATCTCTTCCACCACTTCAGATTCCCGCTCGTTGCCTCTTCCTTTAGCTCCTGGAAAAAGGACTGTTTCCACCATCTTTCCCACTAGTTCACTTTCCATCTCCGTCTCGTCACTTGAGGTTTCATCTGCGGAAGTAGACTCCTGCTTTGATTCATTGCGGCGTTTCTGCTTTGATAAACTGTTGACACGATCATTCCCAAGGTCATTCCCAAGATCCTTCCCAAGGTCATTCCCAAGGTCCTTCCCAAGGTCATTCCCAAGGTCCTTCCCCAGGTCATTTCTAGAGTCAGTCTTCTTGTCATCCTTCTCTGCTTTGCTTTCCCTCTCACAACTGTTGCTCTTCTTGTGATGTGTCTTATTCCTTCTTTGTTCTCTCCGACCCTCTTCCAGCTTCTTTTCCTTCATCTCGTCTTGCTTCTGTGGTCCTCTATCCTCGAATTCTTCATCCTTCTCATTCTTTCTCCGCTTTTGTTTATCTTCATGCTTACCTTTCGGTATCTTCATCTCTTTCTCCTTCTTTTTCTTATCTCCAGATTTATCCAGTTTTCCTTCGCCTTCTGCCTTCCTTCTCTCTCCTCGATGCTTTCTCTTATCCACCGACTTCTTCCGCTTCTCACCTTCCTCCTCTTCCTCTTTCCCTCCATCCAATTTCTCCTTCCTCTTTCGATCCTCTCTCTCCACACTTCCTCTGCCGTCCTTTCCACACGCTCCTTCTTTTCCATCCGTCTGACTCTTGTTCGCCAGTTGACACCTGCTCCACATAAAGCATAAAAATAGATATATTAAGAACAATGTAAGAACAGAAAAACATAACAAGTAAGCTTATGTCTAGATAATGTTGGAATAAATAAAAAGATTTCTTTACTGGTCAATATTAACTTGAAACATAGCAACGACGCCACAATCCATCCATCTATCTATCCTCCAACCCTTTCTCCACCCATCCATCCACCAGTCAAAATCCACACTGACCTAAAGCATGGCTCTCCATCCTTGACCCCGACCATCCCGAAGTGACCTTTAACCCCTCCGAGCCTGACCCCAGCCAGGTGTTTGTATTCACAGCAGGTGCTCAGCCGACTGTCCTGCCTCCCACCCACGTACAACGTCACGCTGAATGGGTAACCATGACGACGGTACGAATAGAAGGCAAAATCACCTGCGAATAAAACATAGAAAGCTAAATTACTGGGAATCAAACACAGAAAGATAAATCGCCTGGGAATAAACATAGACATCAAATTCACCTGGGAATACAACATTGAAAGCTTACAGGGAATAAAAAAAACAAATCACCTAAAATCTCATTCACCTACCCAATCATTAATCATAAATATTTTAAACAGAAAATGGTTTAACTAATTCACATAATATATTAGCTAAAATTGATCTTTTAACCAAATGATTTCATATTCAAACCAGAATTTTAACTCTAAACATTTTACATATTTAGGCTTACTGCTCAAATCGTTTAGAAAATCTACCACTACTTACATAATTACTTTTAAAAAACTTTGTCAATGAAATTTTCAATAACAATCTTTTCCTACAATATTCTGGAGAATAATACGCATTGCTAACAAACTTCAACATTTTCTTACACAATCAAGGGATGCTAAAGAGAGGTACTGCGCAAACTGCTAGGGTTCCTACTTTAACTTTTTTGTGGGGCGCGGTGGTGTACTGGTGGCGTCGTTGCCTTGAAGCCGGAAGGTTCGAGGTTCGAATCCACCTCGCCGCGTAAGGACCTTGGGCAAGTTCTTCACTCACAATTGCTCAGCGCTTCGGCGTGAAACTCCGATGCAGTGTCCGCTCTGCATTCGGGAGCGCCTCTGAGTAGCGAGAGCTTGAAGGGGCGCTATAACAAGTGCACATACAAACAAACAAACAAACAAACTACCTAGCTATAAAATGGCTCATCATAAACTAATAAACTACTTAAAATAGGCAATACAGACAAATAACGTGTTCTAATTGTACTGTATAAACTGTTAAAAATGAACTTCAAGCACACAATGTAAAATACCAGAGTAATTTAAAATGACATTAAATCATATGAATCACGAAGACGTTAAAATGAGCTGCATAAACTACTAAAAGATCAGAGCATACAGCATAAGCTACAAATGTAGAGAAGATGGGTTATGCAAATCTTTGCAATACATTCTTACAAGTATGCCTTTAACGAACAAAGAAATCTCCATTTACACTATGCAGTAGTAGTAGCAGCAGTAATAGTAGAAGTTGTAGTAGTAGTAGTAGTGGAAGTAGTAGTAGTAGAGTAGCAGCAGCAGCAGGAGTAGCAGTAGCAGCAGGAGTAGCAGAAGCAGTAGCAGCAGACAAAAATCACAACTGTCGCCCTCCTCTTTCATCCACACTTGGGACTGGCACTGTAGCACAATAGCCTACCCTACACTTGTACTGTAATGCGGATACCTACTTCCAGGTGCAACTCGATCCCTGAACACTGTCACTGTATTTCCTCCACAGTGCTGTTGCTCGACCAATACGTCGCTGCACTTGTCCGCCAGTTCGTTGTGCAGTGCCAGTGCAACGCCGAAGAAGTGCAACGTCACGAGACAACCGTTGTGTTTGAGGCGAGGTTGTCTGCCCGGCTGTAGCAACAGTTAGTAGGTAAGTAAGTCAGTCAGTCAGACAGACAGATAATAAGTTGTTTGTCTCAATTGGTCCTTCTCTTCTCCACATCTCTACTACTCATTTTATCTCTCTTCGGAGCTCTTCCCAGGATAGTGACTGGTCCTCAATTGAGTCCATCTGTGCCACTGGAGATCCTGCATCTGCCTGATCTCTCTCTCTTCCAAGACATTTATGTAAAACTATACGGCAAACATAGGCGCAACCACCATATGGGACCCACGGGACGCGTCCCCCCCAACTTTTGAGTGGTCCCATTGACTTTATCATTATGGTCCCCCCAACTTTTAGAACGTGTTTCATTTGGTCCCCTCCAACTTTTAGGACGTGATTGCGCCTATGACGGCAAATCATTCACACTTTCAAATAGCGTGTCTAACGGCACTATTAGAGCCAAACAACCCTGGATGACCAAGGCTCTCCTCAAATGATTTAAAAAATCATTGCTCTATGAGAAATATTTGAAGAATCCTACTGCAGCCAATAAGCAAAAATTTACCTCCTATCATAATATATTTAAAGCCTTAAGATTGGAATGTGAAAGGAGATACTATCATACTATGCTGATCGATTTCTCCACTGCAATCATAATATTAATAAAACCTGGGCCGTTATAAAGCATAACTTAAACTCTAAGTTGTTAACCACAACTTGCCAACACCCACAACATTCCAAATTGATGGCCAAGATGCTAGGAATAATAAGGAAATTGCTGATGCTTTTAATAAATGGTGGTGGTAATAGAGGTGTTGGTGTTGGTGGTAGAGGTGTTGGTGGTGGTGTTGGTGGTGGTGGTAGAGGTGGTGGTGGTGGTGGTAGAGATGTTGGTGGTGGTGGTGGTGGTGGTGGTGGTGGTGGTGGTAGAGGTGTTGGTGTTGTTGTTGTTGGTGATGGTGGTGGTGGTGGTGGTGGTGGTGGTAGAGGTGTTGGTGGTGGTGGTGGTGGTGGTGGTGGTGGTGGTGGTGGTAGAGGTGTTGGTGGTGGTGGTGGTGGTGGTAGAGGTGTTGGTGGTGGTGGTGGTAGAGGTGTTGGTGGTGGTGGTGGTGGTGGTGGTGGTGGTGGTGGTGGTGGTGGTGGTGGTGGTGGTGGTGGTGGTAGAGGTGTTGGTGGTGTTGGTGGGGCTGGTGGTGTTGGTGTTGGTAGAGGTGTTGGTGGTGTTGGTGGGGCTGGTGGTGTTGGTGTTGGTGGTGGTGGTGGTAGAGGTGTTGGTGGTGTTGGTGGGGCTGGTGGTGTTGGTGGTGGTGGTGGTGACCAACCTTGAGGCTCTGCCCCTGGAACTGGTTCTTGAACATCCTGCGTTGATTCTTTGAGGCTGCGGTTGCACCGTTGCTTCTGGAAAGGCAGCGTGGTTCGTCCTTCGGAGGCGGAGGATGTGGAACAAGACTGGATCTGGAGGAAGTGGATCCAGACCTCGACGACGAAGTCATGGACTCGAAATCGTCCTGGAAACAAATCACTGGCATGTCGAAATGTTGACAATGATTTGATTTAGAAGAATATAAAGAAAATGTCTTATACTGAGCAAAACAGAATGATAATGAAGGTGGTATTGGAGTTTATATTGATGGTAGATTTGGTGGTAATGTTTGTGGTAGAGGTGTGGTGGTGAAGGTAGTGGTAGAGATTGTGATAAAGATGTGGTGGTGGTGGTGAAGGTGGTGGTGGTTTGTTTGTATGTGCACTTGTTATAGCGCCCCTTCAATCTCTCTACTCAGAGGCGCTCCCGAATGCAGAGCGGACACTGCATCGGAGTTTCACGCCGAAGTGCTGAGCAATTGTGAGTGAAGGACTTGCCCAAGGTCCCTACGTGGTGAGGTGGATTCGAACCTCGAACCTTCCGGCTTCAAGGCAACGACGGTGGTGGTGGAGATGGAAGTGGTGGTAGAGGTGGTGGTGGTGGTAGAGGTTGTAGTGGTGGTGGTGTTGACTCTTGGACAAACCAACCTGGAAGTTGTCCTGCGATGAAGTTGACTCATCTCTTGTCGATATCTCATCCGAGACACGGATGACGGATCGACTGCGTGGATGATCCGCTGAACTCGGTCGAGATGACGTCGATCGCGAGAACGAAGACTGCGAAAAAGATCGATCAACGCAACTCTTTAAAGAATCGATCACGTGACATTTAATTAAATTAAAATAAACTCAATTAAACTCAATTAATTTATTTGGCAACCAGCGCAGCAACTCAGATCAGATGAAGCATCAAAGAAACAAAGTTAACAAGATAAAATAAAGCAGTGTTTAACGCTTTTACCAACCGATGGTGTAGTATTTCCCATACCATTCACTACACTTTGGTCAGAAAAGGGTTAAGTAATGATGCCAATACGTTCCATTTGGTTGCTCAGCAGCACAGGGGACTCCGAAGGGGTCTTGCAACCAAGGCCGTATACCCAGGATTTTATTTCGGGGGTGCTTACTAGACCGTGAGCAAGCCCACAAGCATTTGTGGCAACAGTTTTTATGTCGCAGTAAGCAAACGAATCAACTGATGGGTTGGGAAAGCGTCGTTATAAGCTCCCATATCGGGTTCTGGACACCAATACATTACACAATGTAGTTCTTACATCATATTATGCCAGTAAATGCATTGTTTCATTTTGACATTATTTCATTTCGGGGGTGTTCAAACACCCAAAATACCCCCATCTACGGCCTTGCTTGTAACGCCGCTGTAGTTGGCCCCCTGGGCGTAGATACCATGATGATGATGGCCATTAGGTTGTGGTCTTCACATAGGATATAATGAGACAAAACAACATTAAGAAAAAAACAGTAAACACCTGAACTAAAAACACGGTTACACATTCGATGATCACAAGGTCTTAGACGAAATAATTATGAGGCACAAAAGTTACATTAGCAGATAAAATAAGACAATTCAATCAAATGTAGATCTAATACTAATAATAAATTAAATACCTGGTAAGAACTTAAAATCTAGTTATTGTAACGGAAACCGCCCGCGCCCTCTAGCGGCTGACGGGAGAGTGGATGACGATCTCTCCCACCAGGTGGTAAGGCTTGCGTGTCGCTCCAGATGGGCGCAAGTCCGGCCTCCGTCGTCTTTCGAAGGGCTTAACAGTGTTCCCCCACCGCACGAAGACACGAAGACAACAGACGTTTTCAGGCGATATATTGTCAATCACAACTCCACACGTCAGCAGCTGGCATGCACGTGATATACCGCGAACTATCGTTCCCCAGCAGCGGACGGTCATGTACCCAACGGCAGCTCCCACAGCAATGGCGGACAACGGGGGCGCCACACTGCGTCGAACACGGAAACTACACGGCAGCGGCAGCGACGTTCTGCGGCGGCGGCAACGCCGAGCCCCAACGACCGATTCCCAGCGACGGACGACTCGGCGACTCGCTCAACGACTGACGGACTCGAGCACAACTCCGGAACTGAGCTGGACTTCTAATACGGACGGAGCTCCCGCAGACTTTCCGGTGACAACTGAGCTCATGCATGCGGGCAGCGGTCCTATTTATACGTGTCCAAGGGGACAGGGGACTTGGCGCCAAAAGATCCGCGCATGCGCACCAGAGGGGGTCCGACGTCAGAGGTCCGGACAGGTGCGAGGGGACCTGGCGGGCAAAGATCCGCGCATGCGCACTACAGGGGGGACTTCGCGCCAAAAGATCCGCGCATGCGCACTACAGGGAGGACTTCGCGCCGAAAGATCCGCGCATGCGCACTACAGGGAGGACTTCGCGCCAAAAGATCCGCCAGGTGCGAGGAGGCAAGGGAAGAGGCAAGGGAACTTCGCGCCAAAAGATCCGCGCATGCGCACTACAGGGAGGACTTCGCGCCAAAAGATCCGCCAGGTGCGAGGAGGCAAGGGAGGAGGGGAGGGGACCTCTAGGCACGAGCGAACGACGACGCGAAACGACCGCCCATGAAGCCAATCGACGGCGTAAACAAGACCGCGGAGGCGGCTCAGGCGAATTTCGCCACATCTTCCTCCCACCACGATTCGAAATGTCCCTATTTCGAGGGGTCAGGGCCCACACACCCTCCCGGAAACAAGGAACCCCCTAGACCGTCCGCATTATACAGTAACCGGCCAACGGGCCAATGGCAACAATTCTGCCTTCGAACGACTTGCAAGTCGTAACAACAGAAGCGGAACCAAACAAAAGAAAGGACCAACGTCCACGAAATGTCTATCGTTCATTATGCAAAGAGTCCATAAAAATGGGCCAACGAGCCACAACACTTTACACTAAGTTTCATGGTAACGAGACACGGCCAACGGGCCAAACTGACGAAAAAGCACGAGTTATACACATTTCAACAGCGAGAAACGGCCAACGGGCCGCACATAGCAACGTACAATTAAGCAACGCAACAACTTGAGCGTTCACAAATGTCCATAGTCCATTTCACGAAAAAGAGTCTCAGAGTTCAAGTCCCTTTTCACAATAAACGTCTATTCGTAGCGAGCCGGTCGACGGACCATACGCTTTGGTCGGCCATCCTGGAAGTTCACAGTCACCGGCGACGAAGCATCAACAGCGGCGGACTCGTCAGGCGGACGAGTGGCAATGTCATTTTCTTCGTCCAGACCTTCGTCCAAACACGGACGCAGTTTGTCTACATGAGCGACGAAAGGCCGCGAGTGCCTTGTCTTTCGTAGTCTGTAGTTGACGTCGCCGCACTGTTCCATCACACGAAATGGGCCCGTGTACATCCGCGACCATTTCGGACTGCGGCCCTGGTAGCGTCGAGGGGTGTAGTACCACACCCGATCACCGGGAGAGAACTTTCTGGGCCGAACTCGCAGATCGTAGGTCTGCTTTCGCCGTTCGGCGGAAACTCGTAGCTGTTCCCGTACCAAGCGATACGCGCCCTCCATTCGATCGGCCAAGTCCTGTGCGTGGGCTGCGTAGCTGGTTGCGCGATGGTCAGTCTCCAGAGGTCGTCCATAGACGAGATCAATTGGAGCTCTCGTCTCACGGCCGAACATCAGATAATTCGGGGAGAACCCGGTAGCTTCGTGCAAGGAAGCCCGATAGGCGGCGAGGACATGGGGTAAGACCTCGTCCCACTCTCTTTGATGGCTGCTTATGACTTTGCCTATCATGGCGTTCATAGTGCGGTGGAACCTCTCAATAAGGCCATTCCCGCTGGGATGATAGGGAGAAGTCCTTACCTTGTCAACCCCCAACAGGCTACAAAGTTCCCCAAAAAGGATCCCGTCAAAATTCGTCCCTTGATCGGTCAGGATTTGGAGTGGCACCCCATATCTTACAATTACATTTTCCACCAGGGCCCGAGCCACGGACGTAGCCTCCTGGTTAGCCATTGGAATGGCTTCCACGAATTTAGTGAACCCGTCCATTACCGTCAAAATGTAGACATGACCCCTACGACTACGCGGGTGGGGGCCAGTAATATCAATGCTAAGCCGTTCCCACGGCTCCCCACAGGGTAAGGGTTTCAAGGGACCCTGCCTGGGCAGTTGACCTCGGTGGTATTGGGCAGAGGGAGAGCATCGCTGACTAAACCTCTTTACGGTTCCCGACCAACCAACCCTAAAGGCCCTGCGTCTAAACTGCCACCTAATTCGGCGCACACCCAAATGTCCACCTGTTACTTCTCTATGCGCGAGCTTTAGAGACTGTTCTCTCTTAACTGCTGGTTCCACAATTCCATCATCAAGCATACTGTCCAATTGACTATCACTAACAATCCTATGCGGCATCGGGTGACTTCCTAACGCTTGTCTCACCGGATGGACATCTGTCTCAATCTTATGCGTGCTCACCGACGTCTTTCCTAACAAACTTCTCATCCGTTCCCTGATTTCCGGCGACACATCCTCGGGCAAATCTGCCAACATCAACTCACTAGGCGAAGCGTCTTTACTCCTATTAATCTTCCCTTCGTCCATCCTAACGGGCTCAACTTCGACTGGGTGTAACCCTGCAAGGAACGTATCCTTGTTAAACCTAACCGGACTATCACTCAGGTTCACTATCCTCACATGCGAGCTAGTCTTATCGCCTAACACAACACGGGCCAGGTGAACTCCAGGGCGGACCTCGTGAGCCTCCGTCATCCACGCGGGAGCCACCGAGGTCAAATCTCCGTATACGGTTTTCACAGGCACCTCACTTTGGCATTTGGGCTGTAACTCTATTTCCTCGGCGACCATTACACGCCGGCACCACATTGAGCCATTCCCTCTCACTAAGGGGATACGTTTGCGACCAATAAACAGAGCCCCGTTACCAAAACTCAAACGACAACGCTGTTCCCTCAAGAAATCCATTCCTAACATCGGTTCGGAAATCTGGTCAGAGACTAAAAAGTTAGCATGGACCTCAAAACCATCCCAAAATCTAAGGGGTAACCGGACCTCGCCCAAAACATTAATATTCGAGCCATTAGCAGCCATCAGCAAGCGTGTACAAGAACGGAGTTCTAACCCTTCTACGGCTGAAGACGGAACCAGGCTCACTTCGGATCCGGTGTCGATGAGAGACATCTGCGGTCGGTCGTTGATCCTTCCACGAACGTAAACGGCATTACTGCTGGCGCGGTCGGGCAGCTTCGGACGTGTCGTGTGGTTCACCACCACGGATGTCGATGGCGCAGGTGCGTCTCCTCCTGTCGTTTCCTCGTCACTCGGACGGTTCCGGAAACGGCGCGGCTGACGGCAATCTCGGACCACGTGACCGCATCCATAACAGGTCACGGTTCTCCTCGTAGTCTCCGGCTGGCGATCTCCCAATCGGCGGTCCCTAGGCCGTTGATCTCGTCTCGATCCATCGTCTTCGATCGTAGACTGGTTCCGTAGCTCCCGGAACTGTTCGTCCATCTTCCGTTCCATTTCTCGCTGCCAACGACGCTGATCGTCACGCTGTGTCGTCAAGAAGCGGTCCAGGGTCGACTGGAGCTGGTCGGTCGGCTCGACTTCTTGCGTTCCACGGACACGGTTCGACGGTCTCCGATGATCGTCGTTCTCAGAGGCTCTCTGGTAGGCCTCTAAGCGTAGAGCGGTCCGATAAGCCTCATCCAGAGTCTTCGGCTCACGCTCCCTGACTTTCAACGAAAGCTCCCTGTCTCGCAAAGCTTCCAGGAACGAGTCTCTTGCGATAATCTGCGTCGTCTCGTTGGACGGGACAGGATAGGCCAATACAACGAGTCTGCGAATCTCGTGTAATAAGTCGCTCAAACTTTCTCCGGCCCCTTGACGTCGAAAATACAGCTGACTACGGAACGTCTCAGCTTGTCCGTCCGTCCCATATCTCTGTCGGAGACGCTCCACCAGTTGGGCGTAACTTACGTCAGCTTGCGCGCCGAAATCCCAAAGAAGTTGCGTCGCAGCCTTCTCTAGCGCGCAGCGTAGATGATCCACTTTGTCCGCGTCTGTCCATCGATTGTGACGAGCGCATACCTCAAATTGTACTAGAAAGGATTCCAGGGACCCAGTCCCGTCGAATCGACCCGGCTTCATTGGCGTCGGTCGGTTCCGCAGGAGACTTCCGAAGTTCTCCAACAACTCCTTCGACGAATCCGTTGTCTCCGTCTTCACACGGGGACTCGTCTCCACCAGCTCCTCACCATCGTCGGAAATGAGCTCGATCAGTCGGCCACGGCTCGGCTGCTTCTCCATCGTCGTTCTTCCCACAGCAGGCGGAGAGACATCAGCAGGCGTGCTGAACTCGAAAAGTCTCGGCTGTCGGAACGTTACCTCGTCGTCGTCCATCATCCTCGGTAGACTCGTCTATTCGTCGGCTGGAACAACTGCGTACCCCACTTCTGGTACCAGTGTAACGGAAACCGCCCGCGCCCTCTAGCGGCTGACGGGAGAGTGGATGACGATCTCTCCCACCAGGTGGTAAGGCTTGCGTGTCGCTCCAGATGGGCGCAAGTCCGGCCTCCGTCGTCTTTCGAAGGGCTTAACAGTGTTCCCCCACCGCACGAAGACACGAAGACAACAGACGTTTTCAGGCGATATATTGTCAATCACAACTCCACACGTCAGCAGCTGGCATGCACGTGATATACCGCGAACTATCGTTCCCCAGCAGCGGACGGTCATGTACCCAACGGCAGCTCCCACAGCAATGGCGGACAACGGGGGCGCCACACTGCGTCGAACACGGAAACTACACGGCAGCGGCAGCGACGTTCTGCGGCGGCGGCAACGCCGAGCCCCAACGACCGATTCCCAGCGACGGACGACTCGGCGACTCGCTCAACGACTGACGGACTCGAGCACAACTCCGGAACTGAGCTGGACTTCTAATACGGACGGAGCTCCCGCAGACTTTCCGGTGACAACTGAGCTCATGCATGCGGGCAGCGGTCCTATTTATACGTGTCCAAGGGGACAGGGGACTTGGCGCCAAAAGATCCGCGCATGCGCACCAGAGGGGGTCCGACGTCAGAGGTCCGGACAGGTGCGAGGGGACCTGGCGGGCAAAGATCCGCGCATGCGCACTACAGGGGGGACTTCGCGCCAAAAGATCCGCGCATGCGCACTACAGGGAGGACTTCGCGCCGAAAGATCCGCGCATGCGCACTACAGGGAGGACTTCGCGCCAAAAGATCCGCCAGGTGCGAGGAGGCAAGGGAAGAGGCAAGGGAACTTCGCGCCAAAAGATCCGCGCATGCGCACTACAGGGAGGACTTCGCGCCAAAAGATCCGCCAGGTGCGAGGAGGCAAGGGAGGAGGGGAGGGGACCTCTAGGCACGAGCGAACGACGACGCGAAACGACCGCCCATGAAGCCAATCGACGGCGTAAACAAGACCGCGGAGGCGGCTCAGGCGAATTTCGCCACATCATTACTTACCAATTATTATCTCTTGGGAGACATTTTTATTTTCTATGGGTTTTTAATTATATGTAGCACTGTTTATTGATGATTTTGATGGTGTTAATGCGGGTGATGATGATGAATATTGATGATGATGAATATTGATGATGATGATCATGATTATCATGACTATCATCATGATCATCAAGATCATCATCAAGATCACCATCATCATCATCTGGTATACCCAGTCAATTGTTACTGTTTAACTTTGTTTCATAGTGCTTTTATTACCAGTAATTTTGATGCAAAAAAACAGAAATCACTCACTGACTTAGATGACGGTGATGAAGAACGCGACGATGTTGAAGATGACGAAGATGATGAAGACGTTCTTCGTCTATCATTGCTGCTGCTGCTGCTGCTTCTTGTCGAAGATGACTTCCGTGAGGAACCACTTTCGTCTTCATCTTCGTTCTTCCTATATCTTCGTTCCCTTCCTCTCTGCGGCGCACTCGAACTTCTTCTTATCTCTTCATTCGGTGGTTTCCCTGTAGTTCTTCTTGCACCCAATCTGGCCCCACCCTTTGGCTTTGGGGTGAAGACTAAGAGGGGCGGTCTGGAGGAGGGTCTACGGGGGAGCAGCTGCCCCGGTGTCGAAGCTCCAGTCTTCCATTCTTCCTCCTGAAAACACGGTTACATACACCATTCAAGACAGTTATGTAAATCCGCCACTACTCATACTTTGGAAGTGCTAGTCCAAAGCCTGGATAGATGAGGAGGGTGACAGCAATCATCTTTCGTACAACAAAGTGTCGTTAAACAGCAACAAGCAACAAGACAGTCACGTGACGTCTATAAATAGACATGAGTCTCAGTGAAATGATTTTATAGAGCATTTATTTGTAATAGTAAATTCCAAATTTCTAGAGCGCAACTCCAAAACTGAACGCAAGGCACCAGTTCATTGAAGAGCACAGGGCACCAGCCTATTCACGAGTGCAGGGCACCAGCTTATTGACGAACCCGTGGCACCAAAAACTTCCACTGGAACACGAATACGAGCACTTTTGAAGAACTCTTAAAGGTTTACTCGAATTCTGAACACTTTTAGACTCCTCAGAACTTACTCGTATTCTGTGGACAATCTCCATCTTCCGCAGCTCATCCATCTTTTGGCCGATGGCTGCCTGGCGACTCCGATTCAGATGGTGGTATTCACGAGTGACAGCCTCCATGACGAGACGCTCCATCTGCTCCTGTCTGCGCACCTTTCCTGCGTAAAGTCTGTAGGTCTCCTCTGTGACAGCCTCGCCATTTGGAAGGATCTACAAAAAGTGGTAGAGTTAGGTGGCAGGTTACATGGTAGTGTCATGTGGTAGAATTAGGTGGTAGAGTTATGGTAGTAGAGATAGGTGTTAGCCTAGGGTAAGATGATAGAGTCAAGTGTTAAGGCAGGTGGTAGTACCAAGTGGTAGAGTCAGGTAATAAAATAGATGGTAGAGTCAGGTGTCAACGCAGGTGGTAAAATCACGTGGTAGTACCAGGTGGTAGAGTAAGGCAATAAAATAGATGGTAGAGTCAGGTGTCAATGCAGGTGGTAAAATCAGGTGGTAGTACCAGGTGGTAGAGTCAGGCAATAAAATAGATGGTAGAGTCAGGTGTCAACGCAGGTGGAAATGTCAAGTGGAATAGTCAAGTAAAAGAGTCAAGTGGAAGCGTCACGTGCCAACACAAGTTACACAAGTGGTAACAGGTGGTAGAGTCAGGTAGCAGTACAATCAGGCAGCAAATCAGGTGGTAGAACTAGGCGGTAGAGTCAGGTAATAAAATAGATGGTAGAGTCAGGTGTTAACGCAAGCTTCACAAGTGGTAACAGGTGGTAGAGTCAGGTAGCAGTACAATCACGCAGGGTCAGGCATTAAACAGATGCGAAACCGTGTAGTAAATTCATGAAGTATTGTCAAAGCGTTTCTCTACAACCCAGGCACATACAAGTAAATAAGAGGCAAGCAAAAAAAGCTGTTCAGCTTAATTTCCGGCAGATGCTATCTATACCTACCAGTCCAGTCTGGCGCAGATGTTTTCGAATGCGAGGGTTGTTGAAGTAGGATGCCAAATGGGGATCCATCAAACTGTTGTAGCCGAGCTGTGACTCTCTAAAAGCAGAACCATCAATCAGTTGGAAAGAAAGAAAAAAAACAATAATAAAAAATAAAAAATATAAATAATAATAATAAGCGAGAATTTTTCTTTGGAATTGTCGTTACAATAGGGACGTGTCTATTTTGCAATAAAAAAAATTGTATAATAAATTTTTTTAAATAATAATTATAAAGTAATATTATGGGGACTAATAATCTGATATTCATTATTGCACTACAATTTTTATGCACGTTAAACTCAATCCTGCATAAACCAACTTCAATCAGTTTTGAATGCTTGCAACGGTCAACCATGCAAAAGAGCCAAAGATGTTGATGCTCATGTATGTATGTATGTATGTATGTATGTATGTATGTATGTATGTATGTATGTATGTATGTATGTGTGTTTAATTCCAAAAAACAACAGGGTTAACACTACAGCAATGTCAGTAAGGCTACTAGGTAATTATGGCTGAGTTTGTTAATTAGTACATTTTTAAAAACATTATTTGGATAAAGTTCATAGAGTCATTATTGAATTAATAATTATTTTTTTAAATTATCATCATCATTATTACTTTTTTTTTTTTTTACCCGAGGTACCTAGGATCCCTCGGGATTTCAAAAAATTATGCTTGGAGCTGTTATTCAATGTCTAGAAATTCAGGCCTCGTCCTCCGCAACAATATTAAAAGGGCCACGAAAAGCGATGGCATTGTAGCGCTGAATGCAGATGGAAATGCGCTGGAAGAGAAAAGTCGTTTCTCGCGGCTCTCCAGAAACGACCGAGAGACGCTGACCAACCTCGCGGATGAAGCAGATACCGGCAGAGTTGATGGCAGATGACAATGGCTTATTATTATTATTATTATTATTATTATTATTATTATTATTATTATTATTATTATTAATAATATTATTATTATTATTATTATTATCATTATTATTATTATAAAATCTATTATTTAATTATTTATTAAATGAATTTCTTTATTTCATGAGCAACAGTCCAGCAGGCTCTGCTCTATTATCTTATCCCAAGTTCATTAATGTGTTAGGCCATGGAACATCCACAATGTGTCACTCTTGAAGTAGCACCTTAAGTGAAAATTGTTTTCATCAAACCGACTTCTGTTTAGCGATAACTTTTTCGTCAATCCAACTTGTATGCAAACAACGCTGAAAACCATGCAAGGCAATTGCGCTTGACTTCTTTTAAGCATTTTTTAGAACTGCACAAAACCTTTTGTTCCCTTCCATCCTCCATAGCAAATTGCTCCAACTTAGATGACAATGGCTTTTTTACTATTTTTAACTGCACAGAAGTGCGTCTACAACTGCACAAATCAACTTAGAACCATTGAACAGTTTGTGTAGAACTCCACGCCAATAAAGCACTGCAATGGCGAATAATTTAGAAAGCTAAGGCGACAGATTACTCATTAGCCTAAGCCTGTATACTAGGCCTCCAAATTATGTCAATGGTAAAGAGAATAGTTACACTATTTACATTGGCATCTCTAATTCATTCAGCCGTCACCAGAATACCCAGACATCATCACATCACCCCCATCCTCAAGTCACTTCACTGGTTGAAAAACTCAGAGCGAATTCACTTCAAAGTTCTCTCATTAGCCTACAACCCCTTACAATGCTCCCAGCCCAGATATCTTCGCGAACTGTTCACCATTCAGCCAAACCGTTCTATCAGCCAAACCGTTCTACCCGCTCATCCACCTGTCTTACTCTCTCTCAACCGCCGGTCACAAGTCATCTCAAGTTCTCCAACGGAGCCATATCCAACTCAGCACCACGCCTTTGGAATGATCTGCCTGCTGAGTTCCGATCCTTTTCAGTCCCTCCACCATCATTACTAATCACACACCACCACCTTCCTCGGGATCCTCTATCTATCACACCTCGCGCTTTTCATTCGAAACTGAAAACACTTCTTTTAAAGAACTCTTACCCTATCGCATCTGATCTTCAACCTTCATGTCCCCACCAAGACGGCTCGTGAATAAGCTGGTGCCCCGCGCTTGGCTTTCGAGCGGCGTTTTAGAAATTTGGAGATTACGATTACGATTCTAATAATATCATAACGAAAACATTATCAGCTATAGACCTAAGTGTAACAACTTTCGGACAGTTCCGGACATTAGAGTCCTACCTGGAATTGGGAAAATTCATTTTGAAGTCCATTCTCCCGCCAAGAAATTCCGAAATGATTTCAATTTTATACAAGGTCTAATGAAAGCTTAGAAAACATCTAACCGCCATTTTAGTCATGTAAACAAGCGGTCGTTAAGAGACATCACGTGACGCGCAGCTGCAGAACTGTGCGCCTGATATGATTGACTATCTATTAGAGGATCAAAGTGCAATACTGTGGTGCTATCACAGTATAAATAACATTATTTACTGTGGTGCTATCATCATCAATGATTCATCATTATCATCATCGTCGTCGTCGTCATCCTCCCCCTCCTCCTCCTCCTCCTCCTCCTCCTCCTCCTCCTCCTCCTCCTCCTCATCATCATCATGTATCCTATTGAATACAGTGGCGTAGCCAGGAATTTTTGATGGGGGGGGTTATGGCCGGAAACCGTTTTTTGCTATTTTTTTTTACTTAAATGGAAAAATAACCTTTAAAAACCTTTTCCCGGAGCCAATGGGGGGTTTTAACCCCCGAAACCCCCCTTTGCCTACGCCACTGTATGAATACAACTGCGATGAGAATTTCTATAGCGCAAACTTAACCAGAGTCGAAGAATAAGATTGTCTTTGAATGTTCGTGGTCATCGTTTTTACCCTCCACCTGACCCGAACTCTTTGCATGCCCTAACCCGTTCGATAACCTTTGCTTTGGACGCTCATTTAGGCTGCGTTCGGGTAAGGTCAACAAAGGTCAAGGGTCTTTCCAATTGAGCGATGTCGTCAAGCCTATAGGCCTATAATTATTATATAGGCCTAATCGTAATCGTATTCGTAATCTCATAATTTCTAAAGCGCCACTGGAAAGCCAAGCGCGGGGCACCGGCTTATTCACGAGCGCTGCGTTGAGTTAGGAGGGTTGTCCGTGAGAGTAGTCCGTGGTGGTCCGGGTCGAGTTACCATAGGATCAGGATCAAATGCGTTGAGTCAAAAGGGTTGTCCGTAAGAGTAGTCCATGGTGGTCCGGGTCGAGGTACCGTATGATCAGAGGTGTGGAACAGCTACTAAGGTGGGTGTCGTCTGAGCCGGGAATTGGAGGGTGGGGGATCAGGTGAAACAGGATAAGAGTTCTTGAACAGGAGTGTCTTTAGTTTCGAGTGAAAGGCCCGAGGTGTGATGGATAGAGGAGCCTGAGGAAGGTGATGGTGTGTGATTAGTAATGATGGAGTAGGAACTGAAAAGGATCGGAACTCAGCAGGCAGATCATTCCAAAGGCGTGGTGCTGAGTTGGATATGGCTCGGTTGGAGAACTTGAGATGACTTGTGACCGGCGGTCGAGAGAGTGTAAGGCAGGCGGATGATCGGGTAGAACGGGTAGGCTGGATGGTGAACAGTTCGCGAAGATATCTGGGCTGGGAGCATTGTAAGGAGTTGTATGTTAAGGAGAGAACTTTGTAGTGAATTCGCTCTGGGATTTTCTAGCCACTTGTAAATTGCTGACATTTCATTTGGCCAATCACTCCACTCGTTTAGCATGCAATTGGGTCAGTTTAGTCTAGTTTTGCCCTCCCCCCATTATAGGGATTGAACGAGTTAATGCAGTCAAGGTTCTGGGTATTACGCTTTCATATAGATTGGGTTTTTCTGAGCACATTGATAACGTTGTCTGTAAAGCAAAGCAGTCATTTTATGCACTTCGTGTCCTTGTTTCACATGGTTTGACAGGCAGCCGACTCCATGATGTTGTGCGTTCCACCACTGTTGCGCGAATGCTTTATTCTTCACCAGCATGGTGGGGTTTTGCAAATGAGGGTCAGAGGAGTCGTCTGTCCGCTATTATTAGAAAGTTGATAAGACAGGGTTTTTTGCCCTCTAACACCCCTACTTTTGACATGTTATGTTCTAAGGCAGATGTATCCCTCTTTTCTTCTATCCTCTGTGACCCCGGGCATGTCCTCCATTATCTTCTTCCACCTGAACGTGTAACACTGTAACTGGTTACTCCCTTAGGCCCAGTGTGAGAATTGTGGAAAAATAACTGGGGGGGTTGGACCATTATCCACTTGGAATTGGGGTGTAAAAAACATACTTTAACATGGGGCTCTAAGAAAGACTGGGGGGGTCGAAACCCCCCAACCCCCCCGGCAATTCTTACCCTGCTTAGGCCCCGATCACACAATCTTGAAATACCACGTTGTGATTCGTTGATTGCAAAGGGATTTATCACCAGAATGTTATATAGTTAGCTTGTTTGTCGATGATAGTTTAGTAATTATATTATATTTAACTTTTGATTATAATTTGCACATTTTTATTACCTATATTATTACTTCTATGTAGGCTATTATAATGATGTTCTGTGTCCCATTGTGCGTTTGCAAGTGGAGTAATAAAGAAAATACTTACTTACTTAGTTTTCTGTACTCATTGGCATAATTATTTGGTCAGTTTAGTCTAGTTTTCTGCATGTATAGGCATTGTGGGGCAATGTAGGCTCTAGGCCTATTTAGGCCAGTTTCACACCGGTTACTTCTCAACAAGGAGGAAGCTATTTTGTTCACAAGTGCTGTAATACCCCGAACAAATTTCTGTCCAGGGTAACGACCTCTGTTGTCATAGACCCTGCCATGGTCAAATCTGGATCCTCCTCCTCTCAACAAGGGAACCCATAAAATAGATAATCATCTTATACCTAATCGTAATCTTTAAATATAAAACTCAAAGTTTGTCCTTCTGTGTGTGGGATGTCCCAATTTTGTCCGGAGGCCTACTCGGAAATTACAGCGATTGGTTTTTAAAAAAAATTTGCAATCGATTCTTACCCACATTTGGAGTTAAACGCCACTATTTTCAGCTCCCAATTAATTTCATAGCCCGAGATTTCAACATTTTAACTTCACACGCGATTCGAAAGCTATGCACGTTGATCGCCTGTCTTTATTAACACGCCATAAATTATACAACACATCGATATTATCAACATTGAAACCACCGATGATACATTGAGGATTCAAACCAATACATTAATGACGTCATGGCCGGACTTATTCTTACAGAGCGTTATGCCGTTAATTAATATTAATCTTATTATTAATCTTAACCATGTCGTATGTATCAGTATTTAAGACGCAATAATTTTCGCCGATCGATTTTCAACGAACCAATAGATTCCTAACCTCATTTTTCGCCGAGGTCAGATCTTTTCGCACGCGGTTTCGCACAAATGCGGACGGGTTGTAGGCCTAACTGGGTTGGACTGAAAAACTAAATTTCACGGGCAACGCCGGGCACTCCAGGGTCGGAACGGGTTGGGACCGATGGAAGGCGAAGTGAGAAGGGCGGCGTGGGAGCGGGGTCAGGCGTGGCGGTAGAGTGGGAGCGGGGTCATGAGTAGTGGCTGGGAACTAAAAACCGAAATTTCCCGGGCAACGCCGGGTGATTCAGCTAGTAAATAAATAAAAACACAATTTGTTCCTATCGTGTTCCATTTCATAGCGAATTTCTGCCACCGCGAATTTATGTAGGGCCTGCAATTTACATACACGCTCCTGTTCGGTAGCCTACTACGTTGATTGACAGGAGGGCGGTGCCAACTTGTTTCGCAGAGCGTCTGTGAAATACGACGTGTCAAGTTCAGGACTCGGTCGAGTCTGCGTCAAGAATGACGATGTTGACGTCAAGTTTGAAGACCCGGCGTCAAGAGTGACAACTTGATGTTTTGTGTCGCCGGATGGTAATAGTTTCGTGAGAGATTATCTCCACTCTCAGCCGTTACTCTTGACAACACCACAGACATTTGTTGCAGTAGAGCGTCCGAATTAGAGCGCCCACGTGTATATATATATATATATATATATAGACTAGGATGTCAATTAGGGTTGCCAGGCGTCCGGTAATGAACCGGACAGTCCGGAATTTGCACAATCTGTCCGGTTAGAAATTTCATACATTACCGGACATGGCGGTGTCCGGTAAATAATTATTGCTAGCAATAAGTGTTGGAGTGTAGTTTCTTGGGTCCATAAAAAGACATCTACTTGCGATTTTCCAATAGCATTGCCGTTTTTCTACCCCTTCGAATGCACTCCGGTGACTCAGCTTGAGGTATGTGGTACGCAGACATTCAGAGAGATAAGGGAATATATTATGCTATATATGCTTGATATGGCTGGCTTCATAAGTATATAACTGGAGACAGTGATTAAGAATCACACAAGCCAGGCTAAACCAACCGTTCAGCCGCGTACAGGTTTTCCGATATAGCCCTGTCCTACCGACATGATGAATGTCACTGCTCCAGATTTCTTCATATTATTATCATGGGCGGAGACCTGGGCGGAGACTTGGGGGGGGACGGAAAGACGCGAGATTTTTTACGGACGAATGGCTGAGTGTCACCGAAAAATTTCCATCTTTTGCCGGCCAAAAATTTCTGGTCGCCGCCGAAATCTGGGAAAAAAGTTCTATTTTCGCCGCTAAAAAAAGTTGATGACTTTTTTTATAGTCTCGACGCTCAATGATTGGGGGGGGACAAATGCATGGGCCGTCCCCCCAACACCTCCATTGGGGAGGACCGTCCCCCTATCCCCCCTAGGTCTTCGCCCATGATTATTATGCCTTATATGTCGTAGGCAATATGATCCCTGCCAACATCTTACGTAGCATTTAGTACTTGTTCCTCCCCGCGCAGGTCTGCATATAGGTTATCGGGCAACCCATCGAACCCCTCCACTCATCTCTACTCATCGCCAACTGCTCCACCTCCACCCACCATCGTCCCAAGACTTATGCCAACATCACAAGCCTCACAATTAGGGTACATCTCTCATCAGAATATTAATCTCCCACGCAAAGCAGCTTTTCATGCATGACGACAGGGTTGCAGTATATCAAATTTCTAGTCGTTGCATTCTAGTTAGGCCCACGGACCACCCATAGGCCTACGCGAAATCACGGATAGCACTTTTTATCTAAATTTTGACGCGATAATCAAGCTGGGCCGCTGATATATATATATATATATATATAATATAATATATATATACATATATATATATATATAGTCCGGTAATTTACTGAAGGCTGCCTGGCAACCCTAATGTCAATGTATATAATTATATACATTATATACATTATAATACACACCGGAAGTGTTGAGAATAACGTTGCGTCTGAGATCATGATATGTCGCAAACGAATTAAACCCAGTTATCGGTAAATTATAAGCAAATCATCAAATCATTCCACTTAGATTGATTAGATTTGTTAGATTTTTAGACTTATTACTATCGTATTAATCGTGTAAATAGGTCAATCGGACATGTTGGGTTTATTATGCTAATTAGGATGCATGTGATTGTTAGGTTAATTAGACTATTAACAGATGGAGCGGTTTATTAGGCTAAGTTATCGCCACCTTATTATTTTGCTCTTTAATAATTGTTAGCCTAGGTTACGTTCATTAGGACAATATTGTCAATTAAGCATGGTTTGTTTAGGATTCTTATGTTAATTTGGACTTACCAGTATGAGAATTGTATAAAAATAACTGGAGGTCAGCATTATGATCCATGTGGAGTTGCAGTGTGAAAAGAAGACTTTACTACGAGGCCCTGTAAGAGGTTAAGCATGCAAGAACCCTCTCTCCCCAATACTCTACATGATGATGAAGATTTTGATTATGAAGATGATGATGCAGATGCAGATGATGATGATGATGATGAAGATGATGATGATGAAGATGATGATGAAGATGATGATGAAGATGATGATGAAGATGATGATGATGATGATGATGATGATGATGATGATGATGATGATGATAATGAGGATGATGATGATGATGATGATGATGATGATGATGATGATGATGATGATGATGATGATGATGATGTATATATGCTTCTCTATCCATACTACTCTGCTGTTCTCTACTTATACCTCTTTGCTATAATACTTCTCTGCTTATGCTGCTACTAGATGTGTGACCTGGCGTTGCCCGGGAAATTTAGGGTTTTAAACACTACTCCACTGTGGTACCAACGTTGACCGCTAAATTTAGGGTTTTCGCCAACCCTGCACCCCACCTCGCTTCCCCAAAAAGCTAAACTTGACCCACCCCTGCGGGGTGCTACGGAAATTATTACTGGGCGGGTATGACGCCATGCGGTGTAGACTCTTGACTAAAGCGCTAGCGTGATCAATTACTGATGAAATCTGTCTTAAAACGCTAATAACTTTTGTTTTAAACTGAATTAAAACCTGAAAATAGTTGCGCTGACCTTATAATTTGGGTAAGAATCGATTGCAAATTTTTTTTAAACCGACGCTGTTTCATTTCCGAGCCTATTTTGCAGGGGAGAGCCAAAAACGTACAAACAAATAAACAAACAAATGGAAAGTGTTTCGGAATTTTAATATAGATATGCCTTGGCGTATGCTTATCTACCCATACTTCTCTCCCGCCTACACGTCTCTGCACAAACTTCTCTGCATAGGCTATAGACCTATAGGCCTACTTCGCTGTCTATATGCTTATCTGCCCATACTTCTATCCATACTTTTTTGCCTATGCTTCTCTGCATTCTCATTCCTATCTTGACCACATATACGTTTGTATGTGCACTTGTTATATCGCCCATTGAGGCTCACTAGTAGTCACTACTCAGAGGCGCTCCCGACTGCAGCGCAAACACTGCATTTCAGTTTCACGCCGAAGTGCTGAGCAATTGCGAGTGAATGCGAGTCCAAGGTCCGTACGCGGTGACTTGAGGTGGATTCGAACCTGCAGCCCTCTGGCTGCAAGGCAACGAACATACCTCCTACACCACCGCGCCTCACGTGTATTTTTATATCTCGTGGACTATCCCTATTACTTGACGTAGCGCTGGTGAGCCTGGTGACTGAGCCGTATCTCTGCGCTCAGATTTTAACTTAGGTCTACATGAACAATAATTATTTTATGATATCGTCTTCATTTTTTTATTTTATTTTCTCAACTCCCTCTGATTTGATGCAACGCTTGCAAAATACATAACATTTTCATGTGCCCCAAACTTGACTATAAACAGACCGCAAGCGACGTCATCTGTCCACGTGACTGTCGCTCTATCCTACCTCTAAGTCTGGGGCTCCGACGACTTGAAGAGTCTATTACAACCAGACGTTTCGCAATCTCAACACCGCTAGAGAACACTCGATGCGCCCGCATGCACACTCTACACTACCAATCTACAGACGAACGAACGAACGAAGAGCGAAATGCTACCTGCGAAACGTTGACGTTATCCCACGATCATAGGATGAACTTGTTGTACGACCTTAGGGGGTTACGGTACGATACCCTATTCGCTGGGGTACCCCTGAATGGGAGTCTTCAGGTTGGATGTGCGCCGCTCGTCGCAGGGGTCGGTAGAGTTTGCGCCCCAGCGGAGGACGGACTGGTGGGGCTGAAGGGAGGGCGGTTGGGGCGGACGGTGGTCGGGGATCAGCCGCAGTTGCTAACAACAAACTTCAACGCAAGAATTCAGTACTTGGTATGTATGTGAAGAGGCGCTATATAAAGGAATCTATGCATGCATACAAACATACACAAGTAGGCCTATACATGATTGTGTATAATAGGTAATATGCAAGCCTATAATTACATACATACAAAGGTAGGTTATATACAATCAAACTCGTCATTGAAACTCACCCGAATATTATATACATACATACGTACAAACACACTTACATACATACGTACGTGCTTGCATGCATACATACATACATGATACATGCAGGCACATATACATACATAAATACATACATACATACATGCATACACACATATGCACAAACATACATACATACATACATACATACATACATACATACATACATACATAATACATGCATACATACACATGCGTACCTACATGCATACACATGCATACATGTATATGCATACATACATGCATGCAAAATTATATGCAAACATACATGCATGCATACATACATACATGTACATACATACATACATACATACATACATGCATACATGCATACATACTTACATACACACATACATACATACATACATACATACATACATACAATCATACATACATACATACATACATACATACATACATACATACATACATACATACATACATACATACATACATACATACATACATACATACATACATACATACATACATACATACATATTGCATACATGCATGCATTTCTTCTCTCCTCCATCAGGCGCTTGCCGATGACAAAGCCTGTAGTGTACTCAACTCCTCCAATTCTTTTTTTCTCTAATGGTATCAACGGCTGTTCTGATGTCAGTCATATCCATTTCTTCCGGATCTTGACGTACGTTGTCCATCCATGTCTTTGCTTGTCGTCCCTGGCTCCGTTTTACCTCCACATGGCAATACAGTGCTCGTGCTGCTAATATTTTTTCCTTCATTTTCGTCACATGTCTAAATCACGTCAGTCTTCTTTTTCTGATCTTTTGTATCAATGTTTCCTTCTGTCCCAGCTCCTTCCGTGTCACCTCGTTGCGAATCCTATCCCATCTGGTTCTCCCTGCTATTCTTCTCAGCCAACTCAACTCCGCCACCAATATTCTCCTGTCGTCCCTCTCCAAAGGCACCGTACATCGGAGTCATACATCAGCACTATAGGATTACAAATGTCTCATAATTTATTATTAAGATTATGATTAGAATTGCGATTAAGTTTGCAATTAAGATTATGAATACGATTTTGATTAGGATTACGATTATGAATAAGAAAATGGACCTAATCGTAATCGTTATCTCGAGACTTCTACAACGCACACCAACGCCAAGTCGCGGGAACTAGCCTATTCACACGCGCTTAATCGAAACAAAATTGATAGGCAGCGTGTCAAGTCCGGAGAGTCAGGCAGGCAGACAGACGGACGGCTATGTTAGGTGACAGGAGCGGATCCAGAGGGGCCAATCCGGCCATGACCTCCCATTCCAAAGGTGCATAGGACTTCCCCCCACCATTTGGTTTCAGCAAGCTTTAAACCAATGCAGCGGGATAAGGCGAGAGAGATAAAGCAGCATAGGACTAAAGAGGTCATTATCCCCAAGAGATTATAACCAGATGCGTAGAAACTAGAAAGGTCATCATAAGTTATTTTGGCAGAGAATATTGGTATATTTTCCAGACATTTCGACCAAATGACTAAAAGTCATAAGATTTTTTGTGGCAAAGATCACCGAAAATTTAGCCTCCCCTTCGGTAATTTTTTTATCCGCCTCTGGTGGGGGATGTTTATAGTTGAAATGACGAGGGATGTGAGGAGGAAAAGAGGAAGAATAAGGATAGGATTTGTCAAAGAGCAATGTTTTCAGTTTTGAGTGAAACACCTGTGGGAAGATAACCCACATGTACTTTATCGGGAAGAGAATTCAGTCTGTTTCGAGACACGGTGGATCTGTGAACTCTAGACGAGTGTTGGGTTCTAGGTCTGGGAACTGTTGGTTGAAACTGACATTGGTGCATTTCTGTACAATTTCCGTTGCAACCGAATAATATTTAGAATGTTCTTCTCAAAGACGTTGATTAATTATGAAAAGCGGACGGTGCATGATATTGGTCTGTGGGAATGTCTGTTACAGTCTTTGCGTGTAGCCTATGTCTATCTGTCCGTGTATTATTCGTATAAGCATCAGCTGCCTCTATTTTATCTGCGCATGTTGCCTGTCTCTCTGTGTACTCTGCAGTGGCGTAGCCAGGAATTTTTCATGGGGGGGGTTTATGGCCGGAAACCCTGTTTTTTGCTATTTTTTCTTACTTAAATGGAAAAATAACCTTAAAAAAACCTTTTTTCCGGAGCCAATGGGGGGTTTGACCCCCGAAACCCCCCCCTTGCCTACGCCACTGGTACTCTGTAGGCCTACTATGTTTGTCTCTTCTTGCCGGTATGGGATTAACATGGACACACGTAATAAATCATTATGCAGAAAATCTCTTTCTATCATTATCTGATCCAGCGCTTAAATTTTAATAACCGTTGTATTAGGTCATTAACTCATTATTAAATCAATTTCAAATAATTTAGAAGCGATTTGTTGTTCCTAGAATGGTTTTCCGTTCTTCTAAATTATTATCGACTCTCGATGAACCATGAGTTAATAATTTTAAGGAGTTAACGAGTTGAAACCTCAGCGACGTCGCTACTCGTTGGCTGATTGTCGCAAGGTATTATGGGATTTTTGGAGTCATATTTAGGTTTTCTGCAATCTTGACTGTTTTCAGTTTCATTCCCGACTGGACAGATCTCAAAAGGTGAAGAGGTCAGTCCGCTGCGAGGCCTGTGACATCACGCTGAACTCCGAACTCCAGGCTAAGCAGCACTACAAGGGGAAATTCCACCAGCGGAAGTTACGTCAGCAGACCGAAAAGCCAATGGGATCCAACGATACGTCGACGGATGCTACGCAATGCGTCGAAAAACTGGGAGGTTCAAGCAAAACTATTCCTTTGAAGTTATAAATTTTCATCAGCAAATTAATGCTTGCATAAGATGCCATTAGATTAGTTTCACCAGATTTCTAAAATGACGGTCCACACCATTTTTTGCACAAAAAGTTAGGTTAGCGATATTTAATAGGTGGGAACCAGTGTGTAAAATGACTGAGCGATTAAAAGATAAAAATAACCAATTGATCAATTCTCTACTTAAGTCTATAATTGATAAAATCGGTTAATCATTTTAGGGACTTGTTGCCGTCGTTCTCTTCTTCATGTCACTATCGTACCTGGAATATCGCCGTCATTAGAATGTTTCCGCCAGCTGCATGGCTATTCTCGTTGGCTGATTAATGATTATTAGGTTACCGTCATTTTGTCGTGATTACCGTTAGATCACCATTTGGAAGCCATGGTTTCTTTGTAAACGTCATTTGAGTTAGCATTGTCACTACCGTTACCACATGGCTATTACCGTAGCCATATGGTTATTACCGCCATTTGGTTATTGCCATCATCTGCTTATTACCGTCATTTGGTTTTGGCTTGCTAAGAACCTGTCCGTCCTATCGTGTCCCAACCAGTGGAATGTCTCGCCTCCTTTTCCTCACCCAATGCCTCAACTCAGTACCTTCTTCAGTCCCTCAAAACCTCCCGCGTCTCTCCCTTCCTCCGCTGGTATCAGCTACGGGTATACATGCTCCAGCGACAGAGCAGCGTGGCTCACCTAATCACGAGCACCTGTCCCGGCATCCTCCGCGCCCTATCCCACAAGCCAACGGGGCCGACATAATTGCAAAAGGATCCGAATAATCGTGTCCCTCCTCACATGTCTGTCTGTATTCGTCTGGCCGTCCGCCTGTCTCTCTGTCTGCTTGAGTTGGTTTGTCCTTGTGTCTGGTATACATGTATGCATGCATTGGTGCTATGGTCTATAATGTACGTATTACATCGGCTTTTGGATGCTTTTTTGGTATATGCCTACCGAGCATAAATATATAATATATATATACAATTATACATAAATACATTTTGTAATATAATGTATTCAATTATGCATTTACACGCACTCCTATAATTATTGGCCTACCAATAATTGCATCCAAATAATTATCCGCAGATGTTGTATGTGTATATAATTATGCATCGTAATCGTATAATCGTAATCTCGAGACTTCTACAGATTTGCGAAAGAGCAATATTTTCAGTTTTGAGTGAAAGACCTGTGGGGAGATAGCGAGAGGTGGAGTTTTGGTGAGTTCGTATGATGGGTCGGAAGTTTGCCGAAGTGCTGGCGGAAGTTTGTTCCAGAGAGGTGGAACGGCAATGACTATGGAGCGGTTTGAGAATTTCAGTGGTGAAGTGATGGGAGGGCGAAGCAGTGTAATGGAGGATGAGGAGCGTGTTGAACGAGGTGGCTGTATGGTGAACAACTGACGAAGATAGAACGGCTGGGATGATTGAAGTGTATTGTAAGTGAGTGAGAGGACCTTGTATTCGATGCGTTCAGGTATTTTGAGCCAGTGAAGTGATTTCAGCACAGGAGTGATGTGGTGACGTTTGGGGGTTTTCGTCACTGCACGGGCGAGGGCATTCTGGATAGCTTGGAGGCGGTTAATTTGGGTTATATCAATGTTTAGGAAGAGAGAGTTGCAGTAATCAAGTTTCGCATGAACTATGAACTATGCATGAGTTAGGCACAGCTATGCATAGCTGTGTGTATTGCATATATAGTAACTGTTATTACAATATTATTATTAATAATGGTTATTATAATTTATAGGGTCGTTTAATAAATAGAATGATCAATAATAGATGAAGGCCTAATAATCTTTAGCTCTATATAATTATGCATATATACATGTAGTTTCATTCAATTCCTATATATATTGGGATTGCTTTTGAAGACTAGAGACTAGTCAATCGTTTTCTTGCTCTTCATCCCAAGTGGAATACATCCGGTTTTGTCTGATGAGGAGACGTCTAAAGATGCGAGGCCATAAATGCAATTCAATTTTTCAATTCAATTCAAGACTTTTTATTGACACTATAAGTATCACAGCATCAACAATTTCACTTCAGCCGTATAGGCTACATAAACATAATAATTAATCATAGTGTCTGTATATACCATAAAGCTTGCGTCTTGGTGTCAAAGAATTATCCCTAAAGGAGCAACAATGCTCCGCTGACAGGAACCCCATTTCCCTTAAAATTTAAAGTATATAATATAGGTGGAAAAGTTCAAAAGACGTGCAAGTGGCAACTAAAAATATAATAAAAGGTATTTCTGCATCCATTATAATTCATTTATTCCGACCCAATTAAATACTGTTTGGGTTTTGTCATAAATATTCCTAAAGTAGGCGCATTAGTCAAATTAACAGGCAGAGAAATCCACACACAAGATCCACGATAAGCGATAGAAAAGTTACTGTCTAGATTTAGTATACGTGCAAAATCTTTATCGAATTTATTACAGGATATGGTGCAGGATCAATGAGCATCCACAATTCCACATTGCGCTGGAAGTAATTAACAAACGATTCCGGTTATAAACTATGCATAAATATCACAATCTGCATCTCATCTACATTTGACAATTTTCTGTAGCTCTTATTGATTGAATTATTATGATTTTCTTTATCATTTCTTATTTGTAACTGGCTGCGGTATGTCAGTAAAAAAATCAATAAAACGAACATATAATATTATCATCATCGTAATCTATGTAATGTAGGCCTATTAAATAGGCAACTCTATCATGACTTTCCTAATATGTGTTTCCTGCAGTTAGGGACCGTCCATAAAGTACGTCACGCTCCAGAGGGGGGAGGGGGTGTAAGAAAGTGTGACAGTTTGTGACAGGGGGAGGGGTCAGGCCATGTGTGACGTCACACATTTATTTTTTAAATTCTTTATTATATTTTTTGTTCTTAGTACCTAAAATCCGACCCGGCCCGGCCAGGCGTGTCTAAAACCCGGCCTGGGGGGGTAAAAGTTGATTTCCCGTCACTATCAAAGCGTTTAGGGACACACGTCACTATCAGAGGGATTAGGGATAGTATCCTAGGGTTTAGAGGGTTAGGTAAATGGTTGTTTTTAAATTTTTTGTTCGAAAGTGTGACGTACTTTAGGGGGTCCGAGATTTGTGACAGTTTGTGACAGGGGGAGGGGGTCAAAAATGGTCAAAAATAGCGTGACGTACTTTATGGACGGCCCCTTACGGCGCAACCGTTGGCCATTTGACCTACCTCTTTAGCTCTTGACCTGTCTTTAGGCCTGCCAAAAAATTATCTTGAATTTTTAATGTCTTCTCTTTTTTCCATTTAATTTCTTCGAGCTGCTGACTAACTTTCGTGACCCTGACGCTGCCTGCTGAAATTTCGCCATCGAATGGTTATTATAATTTATAGGGTCGTTTAATAAATAGAATGATCACTAATAGATGAAGGCCTAATAATCAAATGTAAGTTGTTCTACAGAATGCAAAAAGAACCGCCTAAGTTTTTTGGCCTTTATATTGGCCAGAAGAAAAAGAGGTTTTTAAATTCAGGTTTCACAAGGTTTATACATAATTCATATCTACACACAACAGCCAAATTTTACACAAATGTCTTAAACAGAGCAAATGTTATATCACTTTTAGTAAATCCACCAATTGTGTCTTTGACGATCCAAAACCATAACGCAAAAAAATGATAAAAGCGATTTTATTTTAAGTCTTATCTCGAATAAATGTTGCCAAATAAACTTATGATAGGCCTATTCATAGGATATTGATATTGCCAGATAATCATTATTATTACTGTGGTTATTATCTAGAATAGAAACATGTATACTACGTCGCTTTGACATCATTTAGCAAGATGATTACAAAGTTGGTAAATAAAGAATTTTGTGATTAATAATATTTTTATCAAAACTATATGAATTAAATTTCTAGCAAATTAAAATGCCCTACGTGTCAATGACAGACAAAATGTGTATTCAGACACATCATGAGCATGGGCTTGTTGCTGAATCTAATCAGTGCTTACTCTGATAAACATTGAGTGCAGATAAATTGAGAGTAAAATTGAGAGTTAAGAAGTGCGCCGTTGATGAAAGGAGATTGGCTCAATTTCGACTGTCATGGTTTCATAGAGAAAAGTCAATGGCCCCTAATCTCCGGATTTGAGCCCAATGGATTATCAATTGTGGAGAGCTATGCTTGAGAAATACCACAATCTGCGGCCAAAGAACGGTAAGTGAATTGATGGTCGCATTGGAGTTGATATGGGAAGATTTACCTCTGAAACACATCATCAGGGACCTTCAGGGCCATCAAGAACTTTACAAAGAGACTCAGAACAAGTGTGGGCACTGGTGGTGGACACATTGAACATAAGCTGTGAAGCAATATCAAGTTGATTTAATAACAATTATTTGAGATGTGACTTCATAAAAAAACAATCGTTTTGAAATCCCGTGGTTCTGCCTCGATTGAAGAATCTCGTATACCGCTAATAATTACCCTTGAACCTCCTTCCTCTTCCCTTCTAATCAACGCCATCTGTTTGCATGTCTTCCTCTCTCTCTCTCTCTCTCTCTCTCTCTCTCTCTCTCTCTCTCTCTCTCTCTCTCTCTCTCTCTCTCTCTCTCTCTCTCTCTCCCCCTCTCTGTCTCTTTCCATCTCTCTCTCTCTTGCTCTCTCTCTCTCTCTCTCTCTCTCTCTCTCTCTCTCTCTCTCTCTCTCTCTCTCTCTCTCTCTGGACATCTCCATCTATTTCTGTGTCTGTATCTCTATCCTTCCGTTCGTCCCTCTAAGTCTATCTTCTACTCTGTCTATTCGTTCACCAATCTGTTACCTTCTTTCTACCTCTGTCAATCTCCATGCCTGTTCCTCTGTTAGCTTGTCCCTCTGACTTTCATTCTCTTGTTCCTGTGACTTTTTACCGTCTCTATCGGTCTGTCCGTCCGTCTGTCCGTCCGTCTGTCCGTGTGTTTGTCCCATTGACTGTTTACCTGTTTTGGTTCATGTGTTGTTCATTGGTGTGGCTCCGAATAGGACGAAACCTGCTCCATATATTATTCTGACAATATGTGCTACTAATCTGACTCTTCGATCATCACACTATTCATCTCTCTGTCTCCTTCTCTGCCTCTGTCACTCTCTGTCTCTCTCTGTCTCCGTCTCTGCCTCTGCCACTCTCTGTCTCTCTCTCTCTCTCTCTGTCTCCTCTCTGCCTCTGTCACTCTCTGTCTTTGTCTGTCTCAGTCGTGTATCTGTTGCTCTCCCTTGCTCTATTTTTTATATTTCTCTCCTACTCTTTCCGTTTGGTTGTCTGTCTCTCTCTGACCCTCTCCTTTTGTCTCCATCTCTAGCTCTCTTGATGTCTTTCGTTTACATCTCTGTCTTTGTCCTTATCTCTGTCTCTGTCTCTGTCTGGGTCTCTCTCTTTCTCTTTCTTTCGCTTTTTCCTTAAATTTCCGTCTCTGTGTTTCTGTCTGCATGTCTAACCCTCTTCCATGCACTCTGTTACTTTATCTCCTTGTTTCTCCCTCCCTCCCTCTCCCTTTCTCTCTCTCTCTCTCTCTCTCTCTCTCTCTCTCTCTCTCTCTCTCTCTCTCTCTCTCTCAGTTTCTCTCTTTCTCCCTCTTGCTGTCTGTCTGTATATATATGTCTGTCTGTCTGTCTATCTGTCTGTCTGTCGGAATCTTTCTCTTTATTTCTCACACACCTTTAACCGGCAACAGATTTCGTTTAGCGCACTTACAGCATGCTTTCCCTACCACGCACCGCCTCATCCCACCCTCCATCTTTTCCTCTCGCTCCCATCACAACCAACTCTTTCCTATGAAGTCTGTTTCCGACTCTTAACTCCAAACGAAATTCAATTACGCCTCTGTTGGCTCAACGACTTCCACACGAAACATCGCCCACCACGTGACAGCACGGAGGCGCAACATGGTTTTGAGCTCATGGGGGCCATTCATTAGCATGCATGCCAAACATTGCCTATACCATACACAGTTTAATAGGTATACCTAAACCGTTTCACGTGATTGCCTAGCAGGCCAAGTCCCGGTTTATCTTAGGGAGCTTTGTGTAGGCTACCAGTGCTTTCTATTCCAGACCGAATCGATATTCCTTCGCTCTGCCACGCAAGGTAACCTGGTTTATCTTGGGGAGCAAGATTATCTTATGGCTCAAACTTCCACAGTGCTGCATAAAAGGTTCGCTATGGTCGGTCCATCTGCCTGGAAGAAGTTATCTAACAGTCTCCATAATGAATTTCTTGGTCTTTCTTTGCCCTTTTTCCGCAAGCGTTTGAAAACCATTTTCTCATTCAGTATGGTTTGGTCACTTGGTGCCGTCAGGTTTGGAGTGCCTCCGAGGAGTTTGAAATGGCGCTAGGCTTATTCATGATTAAGACTACGATATAAACATTATATAGCCCAGCGGTTCCCAACCCGTGGCCTGCGGGCCAAAAGTGGCCCGCCATGCCTCAGAAAATGACCCGCCAGGCCTCGGAAAATGACCCTAATCTCTCAAAGAATTATCAAAAATATATGAATAAATTTACAATTTGGACAGGATAGAACACATTATTATTTTCTATTACAAATTATTTTATTTTAACGTCGATAAATAACATCAAACATTATATTTTGAATAAATTATAACAATTGTATATGCCTATAGCAAATACAATTTTAACCTTGAGGCCCCCTAATGTCCTTCAACTAAGAAAAAGTGGCCCTTGTGTCCTCCAACTTAGAAAAAGTGGCCCTCAAGTCAAAAAAGGTTGGGAACCACTGATATAGCCTATATAATATTAAATATAATTCTTATATATAATATTATATATATATATAATTATATGTCTGCATGTATAAATTGTATATTGTTAACATGCAAAAACTATTTTGTCACCGGATTTGAAAATTTGGGCTGGCAATCCCAGCCCAAAATTTCAAATCATGCGCATAGACTTATTTTATAAATATTGTGTAGCTCTTTGAAGTGACCTGTATGGCTATACACTTCTCAGGTGATACATTTTATATTCGAGTCTATTCTGATGATGACTATAATGATGACGATGACGACGACGATGACGATGGTGATTATGATGATGATGACGCCGATGATGGCCATGTCGTTTGAAACAACGGTTCCGAATACAATACAACACGAAAATGATGACATTGTTGTTGTTCATTGTCTTGAAGGACTGAAGCGATCATCCGACGACTCATCCGAGGATTCTGGCGGCCATGTTGCGAAGCTCATCCGAAAGGAAATCGAAAGTGAGACCGGTCAAGAAGAGTCAAACCCTCAACTCGGTGCAAGCGGTTCTACGACCTCATCCGCTGAACCAGTGACCGCTCCATCGGAGGTTTCCGCATCCCTGGCTGCTGAGGCAGGCGATCGAAATGATGCTACAAAGATGGAGGAGGTTCCTGGAATGAACGACGCGTGTCGTGATGTCAATGAAGCGTGTCGTGCGAGCACTGAACGGGAACGACGTTCCAGGGAATTGGAAATAAGCATCAGGGTAAAGAACTCGCACAAGAGCACCGCCACCCGCATCATCCATAGACCCACCATGTCGATGCCAGTTGCAGGAGGTCTCAGACAGTTCCATCCTCTGCCCGCTCCACGAGCTCTGCCCAACGGGGTGTTTCTCGCACCCCACCCTCTCGTCGCGTGTCACTCCATTCCCCTCCAGTCCTCCCTCATTCCCTGGCAGGGGCCTTGGGTCCACCCCAACCCATCGCAACCAACGCTTCACGCTCATGGTCTTTCCTTCAACGCGACCACTTGCGGCTCCCAGAATTCCACGCGCTGCCTTACTTCCGGTTTCGCTGTTCCGTCGAACACCGCACCGGAAGTGAACGTCACTTCCGGTCTGCAGCTTCCGTTTGCCTTTCTGCAACGGGCCACGCCCACTCAGTCGGCGACGTCGCTATGCAAGTCTCTCGTCGGTGTAGTAAATACGGACAAGGAGTTCGTCTCCGGTCATGGTCGTGACCTGACCGCCATCGCTCTGTCCAATCAGACGAGGTCGTCATGGCAACAGCGGCGACCTGACCTGACCGAGTTGCGACAGCCGGTGGGTGTGGTGTGCAGTCGGGACCTCGATCGATTGGATCCGGTCAGCAGAGCCGTCTACAGCAACTTCCTCGGTCATTTCACGACGAAGACATCAAGGACCAGGCCGGGACGTCTACGATGAAGGCCACGATGATGTCACAACGCCCCTCCCTCCTTCCCTCCCCATTGGGGTAACACGGCGAACTTTATGAGGTGAATCTCCGAGGTCATTGGTTTGCTCTCTGGGGTTGAGTGGGTCGCGATAGTCTCTCTTTATGAGCGTCGTCATCGTCGTCATCGCTGCCCTATTCGTTACTCTGAACATTGGCGGCATCATGGACAATTCTTCTCTGCAGAGATCTTTCTGCTGTGTTGCTCGCACCACCCGTTCCATCGAGAGTCTCGTCCATTCCATTACGTCATCCATCCACATTCTTCTTGGTCTTCCTCTTCCTCTTGATCCCTCAGTTTCACCGGTTATTATATCTTTTTCAAGGCAGTTTGTATTTTAACTCATTACAGTGGCGTAGGCAAGGGGGTTTCGGGGGTTAACCCCCCCATTGACTCCGGGAAAAAGTTTTTTAAGGTTATTTTGCCACTTAAGTAAGAAAAAATAGCAAAAAACATGGTTTCCGGCCATAACCCCCCCATCAAAAATTCCTGGCTACGCCACTGACTCATTATATGACCGAAATAGGCCTACTATAATTTCCTTTTAACTATTTCGCTCCAGAGTTGTTCCCCACCCATTTCTCTCAGTACCTCCTCGTTCATCTTTTTGGCTGTCCACGGTATTCTCAGTATTCTTCTAAATGATGTTGTTTCAAATACTTCATTCTTTTTCGTTAACTTTTTTCTCTTTATGAGCGGCGTCGTTAAATAGCCGAAAATTTGTCTAAATGGCTGTCAATTGGAGCCACCCTGCAGCTGTCCTCTGCAGTCACATTGGTTTGCTCTGGAGTCACAAGAGTTCTCGTGGGGTACCGTACATGGGTTGCATCTGAGTCAAAATAATATGTGTTGCCTCTTGGATGTTGCATTTGTTTCATCTGTCGTCACATTCTGAGATAACAAAGGTTCCTCTGCATGGAACCAGCAGCTGTGGTTCCTTTGGGGTAGGTCTACATGGGTTCCCTCTGCATGGGTCAAATATGGTTGGTTCTATCTGCATGGGATCACGTGGGTCACCGTGGGTCACCGTGGGTTCCCTGAGATTCTTTCTGGGGTCGCATTTGTCTTCACTCAATTCACGTTGCTTCCCTTATGGGTCATATTGGTGACATCTAAAGTAGCACTGCTTCCATCACGTGGGTTTCTAGCCTTGGTGTCCGTGCATGGGGTGACGCGGCACCCAGGTGTACTCATGCTTTGAAAAGGGAAGAACAACGAGCAGGGCTTTTTTAACGTGCAGTTGTACACAAAATGTGCAGTTCTAAATGGATTTGTGCAGTTGTAGAAGCACTTCTGTACAGTTAAAACTAGCAAAAAGGTCATTGTTCTGCGATTGGAAGTAATTTACCATGGATGATGGGAAAGGAAAGAAGGGGTTGTGCAGTTGTAAAAATTCATTTAAAACAGCCCTGGCAACGAGTAAGATGTCATCATGTCACCGATTTTGCCTTTGTGATGGAAATTTTCAGAAATTCCAAGATTTGTTTTGTTCTCTTAACTGAATTTCTGAATTGTAATTCACGGAGTGTGCACTGTGCAATTGTTGGACTTCCTGCAGTAATAACAGACAGCCTTTTCGCATTTGTTTAAAATTTCTTAGGCTTTTGATCTATGTATTTACCTGAATTGCTTCTGCTTCTCTCCTTATCCTTTCAGGATTCCTCCGTGGCAAATCGATTTTAGTCTTGTATGTTTTGATTGACCTGGAACTAATTTAGGCTACTGGCTCCGCCTATCGGCTAGGCTATGTTTTTACTAATCGCTTTTGGTGCTCAAGTCCAAACGGGGTTTTGCCTTGCCACGAATTATCTTTTGATATTTTGCGTTCAAGTTAAAATCTCGCGGTGTTATTGGAACGCTACAGTTGTTGTTGTTGTTATTGTTGTTGTGGCCGCTGGTGTTGTTGTTGCTGTTGTTGTTTATCTATGCAACGCAGTTGTTCCGTTGTCTGACTGTTCTCTGAGCGGTAGTCTATATCGAGCTATTCAGACCATAGATCATACTGATTGCAAGAACGTGAATGCGGAAATTCTGTCTTGCCAATGACATTGATGACGTCATTTGCGAACAATGAATACTTTAACGATTGTACCCTAGATATAAAATATTTCGAATCATTTTAACGGTGAGATTTTCCAGCCATGGGCGAACCAGGGTAGCAAAGTCCTTCTGAGCATACGAGGGTCTAAGTAGGTCACGGTGAACTACACTGTGTCCCCGATAAAGTAGAACACACAATAAAGTGTCATAACTCGGTCAAAACTATCAGGATTTGTCTGAAATTTTAAACGCAGCAACATTGGCCATATTACCACCAACTCCTAAAGCCGACTAGAAAAATTCGTGAGAGTGTCAAGTTTATGAGTGTTTAAAATGCGGCACCGATAAATGGAACTTTCCAACATGCAAAAACTGAAAAGAAGTGAAATTCAGCTACATATTGTGTTCAAACTGTCCTTTTTGTTCACGGACACACGACTGTAGACGTAGTAGAGCAATATCTGTCCAGGGAGACACTCGGCTTCATATCCCGCAGCTGTGGTCACCTAGCAGTCCAGACCTCGAACCAGAGTACATGTACTGCAGGAGAGCGTTTTTCGTTCCAATATTCATGACATCGATAACCGTAGGCTCGTCTGATTGAAAGGTGGCAGCTGTTTGACCAGGTGATCATTGATCAGACCATCAAACAGTAGCGTCTACGTCTACGGTCATGTGTTCGTGAACAAAAAGGACAGTTTGAACACCATATGTAGCTGAATTTCACTTCCTTTCAGCTTTTGCATGTTGGAAAGTTCCATTTATCGGTGCCGCATTTTAAACACTCATAAACTTGACACTCTCACGAATTTTTCTAATCGGCTTTAGGATTTGGTGGTAATATGGCCACTGTTGCTGCGTTTAAAATTTCAGACAAATCCTGAAAGTTTTGACCGAGTTATGACACTTTATTGTGTGTTCTACTTTATCGAAGACACAGTGTAGTATCCAGAACGCTTTTGCGAATCATAATCATAAATTGTACATTTTTAGCCTAGCGGTATAGTCGAATTGGGACGATATAGGTTAATCTTGATTCTGAATTCCATTATCAATCACAAACATCATGCGCATAGACTTATTTTATGAAAATTGTGTAGCTCTTACTAAAAGCTCTGCCCAGTGGAAATATCATGGGATGAAGGTAAAGATACATGTAGGTCACCTAGGAAGAAAATGGGTTCCTCCCTATGACTTCGCCTGGTGTTGAGGAGAGGGTTGTGAAGGCTGAGGATATATAGCTTGTTGTTGGCGGTCAACTATTGTCACTCGCACGGATACTGCGTGGAATATTCCCTCCTAAGATCAGTGTGCAATCTGACCGCGACCATAGGTCTTTGATTTGCCAACTAAGGACAAGAGGAAATTCATCCCAAGGGTTTTTTACAAGCACATGGGACAATAGCCTACATGTATATAGTTCTATATGCACTGTAGGAACATTTGTAACAGCGCCAGTTTTTTGTCAAACAATCTTATTTTTCATGTTCTGTACTACCTACATAACGCATAACTGTAATTGACTTCGGTCTGTCAACTTAAATATCTAATCAACGAAAATTACTTACTTACATGTACTTCTTACTCTGTGCATTCTGGTCCTAACTTGGACTGGTAACCAAAACAACCAATTGTTGAGTCTGCTGTCTCCAGAGTAGGTGTGAACAGGGCTGACAAGAGAATTATGGGGCCCCAAAATGGCCCCCATGCAATGCAGTGACTGGCCCTTAAAATGTCTGAAGAATTTATGAGAAACATGTGTTAAGAAACAAATTTAAACATGATAGAAGTGCAGTAACAACCTACGATATTATATTAAATATAAAATCATATTTTGAATAAAAATATAAATTTTATATTTATATATATTCAAAATATGATTTCATTCACATGTTACTTTGATTGTAGCTAAGACTGATTGTAGTTAAGTCTATGTAATATCGTAGTTAAAAAGGCATAAAATAATCATCAACTTTGTGTATGTAGAGTTGCCTTTAAAAGTCACCGGGCCTCTGGGCACTTGCCCACCCTCTGCCCTCCTCTCAGTCTCAGTGCAGTGAATAGAATTTCTCTCTTGGAGCAGAGTGGAACAGAATAGAACAGAATCGAATAGAACAGAATAGGATAAAACTCAATGGACCAGAATAATACAGAATGTGGACGACTGGAATAGAACAAAGTGTAACAGAATGTAACAGAATAGAATGGAATAGAGCAGAGTGGAGCAGAATGAGGCTGCTGGGAAAATCATGGAGGGAGAGCAGGACAAATGAATCTGTGATCCAGGAGATACATGTACATGTAGGTCAACTAAGAGGGGATAATATCAAACAGAAGCTGATGTATTTCGGCCACGTGATGCGTGCGGATGGACTGGAGAAGGCAATGATGCTGGCGTGTGGAGAGGGTACGAGAAGAAGAGGAGTCCGAGGACCAGATGGTAGGAGTATGTACACAGGAGGATAGGGATGAATCTTGGACAACAGAGGTATAAAACGCAGAACAGAACGGAGTGAAGAGGGCTGGTCATGACGGTCGCTAGAGTTCCTCGAACTGACGGCACAAGGTGACAAGGAGCAGAATGAAGCATAATAGAACATAGAGATTGGAACTGAATGGTATAGAATGGAAACGAACAGAATTGAACAAAATAGTATGGAACAAACCCAATGTCCTTTTTCAGTCATTTGGTCGCAATTTCTGTGAAATACACCATTAAAACCTAATGGATGGGCCTTTATTGAAACCTGATGGGGGACCACGTTTTATGGACATTTATGGCCGAATTTGCCCCTCCTGGATCTGCCCCTGGAAGACGCCTAAGTTGTGTAGCCTATATTAAATTGTATATAGAGATATTATGGAGATTTGTAGTACGCTTCAAGATTATCTGAATTTCTTGGAACTACACAGAAATGTTAATTATAGTGAACTTCACATTAAAAACGGAACGCAGAAAAGACAGGACAAATTGAGTTGCTAGGGGCAATGACAAAGCAAATGGTATTGATCGACTTTTTGACGGTCGACTTATACATGACAAAAGACAGTTCAACGGTTACATCACGCCATCTTCACGATCTATCTGTCTGTCTGCCTGTATGTCTATCTCCCTCTCTGTCTGTCTGTCTATCTGTCTGTCCGTCTGTCTATCTGTGTGTCCATCTGTCTATCTGTCTGCCGATGGAACAGACAGATAGATAGACAGTCTATAGATCTATCTATCTGTCGGTCTATCTGTCTGTATGTCTGTCTATCTGTCGTATCTATCTGTATATCTGTCTATCTATCTGAATGTCTGTCTATCTACGTCCATCCATCCATCCATCCAATCCATCCATCCACCCATCCATTATCGTCATTATTTATCATCACCTCCAATATCCATCATCATCAAAATCATCATCTCCACCACCAATGGAATGGAATTCGAAAGAAATTGCACCATAAAAATAAGTCGTCCGTTGGTTCTGGGCGCCATGGAGGACCTCAGTCGTGTGCGACGCGCGATATGTGAAGAAAGAACTCGATCCTGTCTGCACACTTCTCGCCACACCTGCTGCACTCGAATGGATCGACGTAACCATGGTGATCGGAGTGAATGGCGAACATGACGTAGTCGTGGAAGATCATCCGACAGTGTCGACATTCGAAGTCGCGACCTCCTTCGACTGCAGACGGATCCGAATCTTCCTCTCGCCACTCCAGTTTCACTGGACTGCAGTCGATGATGTCGTCGTCATCTGGAAACGGAGGATAGACCGGATGATGGTTCCCTTGATGGTCCGGGTCTTGGCTCGTCAGGACCTCGTCCTTGTCGTTGAGCTGATACCGATCATGGTGCCTGGTTTCGTTTCGATGGTGAGTCCATGAGAGCGGAAGCAGAGGCGGTGGACGGCTTGCAGGTTGTTGGTGGAAAGATGGAACGGTTTGCCGAAGGTGGTAAGGAGTCGGTGGAGTGCTGGTAGAAGATGGAAGAAAAGTAGTGGTGGTGAAGGAGGTCTGGTGAGGTGGAAGAGTCATTTGGACATGGACATCGTTCCAGGATGTTTGAGTCAGCGTTTCTTTCCTTACGACCGTGGGTCTTTTCCATTTCGAAAGATCCAGTGGTCTTTCCAACTCCACGTTATCCCACCTGGTATCATCCACCATGATGAACTCACCAATGTCCGCAGTATCAGTTTCTCCGTTACTCCCAGGTAGAGAGAGTGGTTCCTCCTCGCAGTTCATTCCACTTTCTTGGTTTTCGGATGGAAGCAATGCAGACGTTGAGTAGCCATCGTTGATTTGAAATGGTCTTCCTGGGGTTGATGATGTTGCAGTGATGTTTTCTGAAACAACAGTTGCTGGAGGGTGGAACCGCCCGAGCTCGGATCCTCCACCGAATTCCGCTGGATATGGAAATGATGGAAATGGCGGAATGACTCTTCTCTTACGCTGGAGTAAGGCGGTCAGGTTGACGGCGCTTTCCGCTGGGCGTCGGAGATCAACCGGAGCGAACTGGAGAGAAGGTGGAACCGTCTGAGAAGGAAAGCGTACTCTAACGGAGTTGAAAGGTAGGTCAGGCATGGGTCCTCCATCCACAACCTTCTTCTTCCCTACCTCAATCCGACTTTCCCTTTCCTTTCGGATTTCCTTAGAGTAGCATTGGTCTATGACGGAACTGGAAAAACCTGCATGATTATTGACCTCCTCTCTTCTGCCGTTTGCGTATCCAAAAGAAAGACTCGTGTCGTTTTCGGTGGATCTTCGTCTTAGCGCAAGCCCGGAATTCGCTGACATGGAAAGATTTCCATCAGGGTCGTGGAATACATCTCTTCCAGATAAGCCAAATGTCACTGGAACGGAAACATCTTCTCCGTCCTGGTGGAGAACCTTGCAACGCCGTAGAGGAACCTCTGTTTCTACCAGAGCAGGCATCACCTGCACGGAAACACCTTCGACGTGGTTGAACCGCAGCTGCTCCGAACATCGGGTCATTCCTTTGCTGGAAAACCTCCCGTCTTGGTGGAGAACCGTTCCATCCGAAGGTCCGGACATCTGCCTTCCTCCGACAGCTCCATCTTGGTGGAAGACCGGATTGGCTGCTGGTGGCTGCTGCATCGCCACGTTCACCGGAACGGGAAGACTTCCGTCCTGGTTGAGCACCGGTCCAGCGCAGTGACCGTACTTAAGAACGTGCAGCTTCAGAGCGTGACTGTATTTGGCGGCAAAAGAACAGACGCCGCAGCGGAACCGGTAGACGTTGGAGTGGGACTTGGAATGACTGTTCAGCATGGATTTATTGACGCACGTGTAGCCGCACTTCTGGCAGAGGAAGGGCTTGAATCCGTCGTGACTGCGCTGGTGGTATTCGTGGTGGTGCTTGAGGTCCGTCACGAAGGGACACCTGGTGCAACGCAGCTGCTTGTCCGGTGGAATGTGCTCGGACAGGTGGAGCCAGAAGTCCGTCTGGAAAAAGATTTAAAAAAAACGTTGAATGCATCATTGAAAATAATTGGAAAATGCAATTTGTGAAACGCATTTGCATCTATATCTGGCTTCTGTACAGTCAGTGTCGATAGTAGTCATCGTCTTCTTCTTCTTCTTTCTTTTTTTCTTCCTTTCTCTTCTTCTTTGTTTTTCTTCTTCTTCTTCTTCTTCTTCTTCTTATTTGTTGTTCTTCTTCTTTCTTTTTCTTCTTCTTCTTCTTTGTTGATCTTCTTCTTTGTTGTTCTTCTTCTTCTTTGTTTTTTTTCCTTCTTCTTCTTTTTTGTTGATCTTCTTCTTTGTTGTTCTTCTTCCTTGTTTTTTTTTCTTCTTCTTCTTCTTTGTTTTTCCTCTTCTTCTTCTTCTTCTTCTTTGTTTTTCTTCTTCCTCTTTGTCTTTCTTCTTCTTCCTCTTTGTGTTTCTCGCTTCTTCTACTTCTTTGTTTTTCTTCTTCTTCTTCTTTGGTTTTTTCTTCTTCTTTGTTCTTTTCTTCTTCGTCTTCTTTGGTTTTTCTTCTTCTTCTTCTTTGTTTTTCCTCTTCTTCTTCTTCTTCTACTTCTTCTTCTTCTTTATTTTTCCTCTTCGTCTTCTTCTTCTTCATTGTTTTTCCTCTTCTTCTTTCTTTTTCCTTTTCTTTTTCTTCTTCTTCTTCTTCTTTGTTTTTTTCCTCTTCTTCTCCTTTGTTTTACTTCTTCTTTTTCTTTGTTTTTCTTTTTCTTATTCTTTCTTTTTCTTTTTCTTCTTTGTTTTTCTTCTTCTTCTTTGTTTTTCTTCTTCTTCTTTGCTTTCTTCTTCTTCATCTTCGTCTTCTTTTTTGTATTTCTTCTTCTTCTTCTTTGGTTTTTCTTCTTCTTCTTCTTTGTTTTCTTCTTCTTCTTCTTTGTTTTTCCTCTTCTTCTTCTTTGGTTTTTCTTCTTCTTCTTCTTCTTTGGTTTTTCTTCTTCTTCTTCTTCTTTGTTTTTCCTCTTCTTCTTCTTCTTCTTCTACTTCTTCTTCTTCTTCTTTATTTTTCCTCTTCGTCTTCTTCTTCTTCATTGTTTTTCCTCTTCTTTCTTTTTCCTTTTCTTTTTCTTCTTCTTTGCTTTTTTTTCTTCTTCTTCTTCTTTGTTTTTTTTCTTCTTCTTCTTCTTCTTCTTTGTTTTTCTTCTTCTTTTTCTTTGTTTTTCTTTTTCTTATTCTTTCTTTTTCTTTTTCTTCTTTGTTTTTCTTCTTCTTCTTTGTTTTTCTTCTTCTTCTTTGCTTTCTTCTTCTTCATCTTCGTCTTCTTTTTTGTATTTCTTCTTCTTCTTCTTTGGTTTTTCTTCTTCTTCTTCTTTGTTTTCTTCTTCTTCTTCTTTGTTTTTCCTCTTCTTCTTCTTTGGTTTTTCTTCTTCTTCTTCTTTGTTTTTCTTCTTCTTCTATGTTTTTGTCTTATTTTTCTTTATTTTTCTTCTTCTTCTTCTTTGTTTTTCTTCTTTCTTGTTTTTCTTTTTCTTCTTTGTTTTTCTTCTTCTTCTTCTGTGTTTTTCTTCTTCTTCTTTGTTTTTCTTCTTCTTCTTTGTTTTTCTTCTATGGCACCTTAAAATGCTGCCATTGCAATGTGGAAATTGAAAAAGTTTCTGATGAGGCTCTGAAAAAGTAGAGGTATTTTGTGAAGATGACACCTTAAAATGCTGCCATTGCAATGTGGAAATTCAAAAAGTTCCTGAGGGGAGGGGATGTACCCCTCCCCTCCTGTAGAAGTCTCGAGATTACGATTGCGATTAACCTTTATAGACTAGTGAGTTTGGTTAATAGACATTAAGAATTATCAAGGCGCAACGAGAAAGCTTCCACAATACAATTTTTCAGTGGCAGATCTATATCGATTTCAACATGTCTCGTCAGAGTCGTAATGGAGTGAGACAACTCATGTCATCACTGAAAATAATAATAGAGCAGTTTCTTTCAGATCTTCTTCTTTAGTTCTCTGCCGTCAGGCAGGTTCATATGTCCAATGACGCCACGCGTATCTGTTCTGTGCATCCTCCTTTAGTCTTCTGTAACCATCCTTTGCCATCATCCAGTCCAGTAGCATTGTTCTTGGTCTTCTTCCTTGTCTTTTTCCCCTCCATTCTTCCTTCTATAATGTCCCTTACTATGGAGTCTTTCAGATGACAACTTAAAATGCATTGTCATTGTAATGTTGAAATTTTAAAGAATTCTGATGCTGAGGAGCACATACCCCTAATTTACCCAAACCTGGGTAATCTATCGTTTTAACGGAATTAATTATTTTTCTCGTTTCGGAAAACGGAATAGCGGAATAAATTAGGCTACACCAAATTTTAGGGATGGCGCAGCATCATTATTTTTCAACATTCCGGCTTCTACATTGGCATAAATCATATTACCATCAATCAGGTTTCCATATAGTCAAGATTTCATTTTACCAATCCAGCTTCTATTTCAACAATAAAAGTTTTTATAAATCAATTTATATTTAAATAACAATTATTTTTCATCAATCCAGCTCTAATTTCAGCAACAATGTTTTCGCAAATCCCATGCTATATCCCATGCAATTGCGAATAATTAGCCTAATTCCGCTAAAACGATAGTGGACAAAATGGCAAATAATTAATTCCGTTAAAACTATAGATTACCCAAGCCTCTTTTCCTACTCGTGCCCCAGAAACAATCTTCTTCTGGACTACATGTAGATAACATAACAATATTATAGTAAGCGCCGATTGAGAGTGATCTCAATAATATTGTGAATGAGTAGCCTACTGACGACTAGAGCAGGTTTTTACGCTGAAGCATGGACCTATAATAATAATTATTTATGCTCAGCATTATGCATAAATTAACTGTGGTGAGTCTGATGACATCATCGATATTTTAAAAAGCTTTCGTAGAATAGAATTTACCTGAAAATTCACTCTTTCGAGAAATATCAGTAGGCCTAACTTTGAGTTTCGTCAAAATATGCAGTACCATAAATTATTATAGAGGGTTCACTTTAATAAGCATTCAGCAACAATAGCCTATACTATGGTTTACTGTTGACTGGAGTAGGTCTATCCTATAGGCCTAGGACAAGGCCTTCGTATACGCATGTATAGCCTAGTCCTGTGAAGGAATTAGGCTACAATTAGCAGTTTTCAAAAAAGTGTCCAGGTTTTCGTTTTACCAGAAAATGGTCACCCTACTCTATTAGACCTGGGAGTCGACCCCAATAAGTCGACCCCAGTCGACTTGACCATCCCAAGTCGGGTCGGGTCGTTTCTGCTCACCGCAACTGACCCAAGTCGAATTTTGTGGAGAGAAGTCACTTGAAGTTGTTTTTACCCCAAGTCGACTTAAACCGACTTGAGACACAAACATAGTTAAATTTGTCACTTCAAACCAATGATCGTGAGACCAGGACAACATTCAAGCAGCTTTAATTTGCAATGCCTACACGAATGAGTGAGGCCTTTGCTAAACTATTAGCCTACTGATTATTTTACCCGTAGTCTATCGTGCAGTCTGTCGTCTGCCGATCTATTCGTAAGCTTATAACTTGTTTTTCTATGCTAAAACGTCACGCTTAGGAATGCGCTTAATTAAAATGGTGAAACAAAGTCTTACTAAAATATTAGCACGTATGCTTATCAAGACATGAACATGAGCAAATCAGTGAACTTCTAGTGGTCAGTCAATTCAGCGCAAAGAAAGCAGGATCTACAAGCATAGGCGTACGGGACATTTCGGTAGTGGGGGGGAATTTTTGCCCGAAAAATCTGATGACTTTTTTTAGTCATCCGCCCAAATATTTAAGGATTTTCCATTTACATTTTTTCCGTAAATTCTGAGAAAATGTAGTTTTTTTACCCCTGTGTGCTCGAAAAAATCCGCCCGTAGCCTACCTGTTTTGCCCGAAAAAAATTCCGACTTTTCCCCCCGTCCATCCCTCCTTTGCCCGAAAAACACATTTGCCCGAAATTTGGGTGGCATTTGCCCCCCCCCTGGACCCCCGCCTCGTACGCCTATGTCTACAAGACCTGTTGATGAATCGATAGGTTGGCGCTACTTTGGTACGCTGCATCTGGAGTTGTCTGCAGACGGAAAAGCTATTGTATACGGGCCAATAATAGACAATGAAAGACTTTACTGTCAGTGAGTAGGCATAGGCTACTATTATAGTAGTAGCCTACTGTCGGATGATGCGCTTGCAATGCTATTTGCTCCGTTGCGAAATGATGTTAGTGGCGAAATAATTATGACAACGGACTTACTAATTATAATCATAACATGCCATTCATTGCAACCAGTCCGTGTTCCCCCATTTTATCTTAGACCTTGCGCGTTTTTACAAATTTATTCAATATTAATATTAGTTTAAAAAATGAGTATAATCTGAATAATCACAGAAATGGGCAAGCTAAAATTCACAGGCCTAATAATTTGCCGTCGCATTGTCTAGGCTACTACAATTATAGGCCTAGATGGCCCAAAGCATCAAAACACTATTCAATCTGAAACACAAACGGCCTGATATTAGCTTAATAAAACTTTAACGAATTCATGCATCAATTAAGTGTTGAGGCCTCATTACTTATTGGTAGGCCAAATATATATGAAATTAATGCTTGCCAAGAAAATTGGCTAGACTTCTTGCATTAATAGCCGCAGCCTACGTAGAACTAGGCAAATGGCAATTACCGTGTCAGAAGTCGACTTCAAGTCGGAAGTCGGTTGCTTTTCTGCCAAGTCGGGTCAAGTCGTTTTGACTCTAAGAAGTCGACTTCAAGTCGACCTCAAGTCACTTTAGGGTCAAGTGGGGTCGGATGACCAAAGTCACTCCCAGGTCTATACTCTATACAGTAGGCCTATAAGAATGAAATCGCAGTTGTACATGTACTCTTGCAGTGATTGAAAAATCCATTTAGGCCTACATCCATGATCCATGCAAAAGATGAACTAGCCTGAGTCTTTGCATAAAATAACGAAATTTGTTATCACCAGGTGGCTATTGACTGCAATTAACATGCATGCAGTGTAGTTGCGCTGATAACTGCGGTTATAATTATTAGCGACACTGAGTTCGATGTTGAACAGGCGGGTGAGCAGACGGGTGAATAAAACTATTGATCCTAAACGTAGTACGGTAGGGCATACGCCAACGTATACCCTACGGTTTTTTTGTCTAATAGCGTATGCGTAGGCCTCCCGTTCGTACGATATATTAAGAAACTATCTGGGGTACCCGGAGTTGCCCGGGAAATTTAGGAAACGACCCGCTCCGGCCACAACCCCACCACACCACACCCCACCACCAGTGGCGGCGCTAGGGGGCTAAGCCCCCCTAAAAAGGCCATCCATGATTTTTCCCATGTAAAAATTACATTTTTGGACGAATAACCCCCTTTAGCCCCCCTAAAACTGAAATCCTGGCGCCGCCACTGCCCACCACACTCCAACCTCCACCGGTCAGGGCTGTTTTAAAGTAATTTTTAGAACTGCACAACCCCTTCTTTCCATTGCCATCCTCCATGGTAAATTGCTTCCAATCGGAGGACAATGACTTTTTGCTATTTTGAAATGTAACAGAAGTGCTTTTACAACTGCACAAATGCATTTAGAACTGCACATTTTGTGTACAACTGCACGTTAAAAAAAGCTCTGCTACCGGTGTAAAGGTTTCAAATTAACCCCTCCTAAACATTATCCCCCGGTAACTTGAAACCGGTTTCAGATTAGGATGAAACCAGTTTCAATATACCCCCGGGGGTAATCTGAAACCAGTTTCAAATTACCCCTACGGTTTCAGGTTACCCCCACCCCCGTGAAAACAGTTATTTAATTGAAAATAGAAGCTGGATTGACGAAAACAACGTTTGATAAATGGAAGCTGAATGAAGTTTCTCTGTAAGTGAAATAGAAGCTGGATTGATGAAAACAACGTTTGAGAAATGGAAGCAGGATGAAGGTTCTCTGTAGGTGGAATAGAAGCTGGATAAAGGTTCTCTGCAGGTGTCATAGAAGCTGGATTGACGAAAACAACGTTTGAGAAATGGAAGCTGGATGAAGCTGGATTGACGGAAGCTGGATGAAGGCTCTCTGTAGATTCTCTGTAGGTGAAATAGAAACTGGATTGACGAAAACAACATTTGAGAAATGAAAGCTGGATCGTTGTTTTCAAACGTTGTTTTCGTCAATCCAGCTTTTATTTCACCTACAGAGAACCTTCATCCTGTTTCCATTTCTCAAACGTTGTTTTCGTCAATCCAGCTTCTATTTTCAATTAAATAACTGCTTTCACTGGGGTAACCTGAAACCGTAGGGGGTAACTTTAAACCGGTTTCAAATTACCCCCGAGGAATAATCTGAAACCGGTTTCAAGTTACCGGGGGGGGTAATGTTTAGGAGGGGGTAATTTGAAATCTTTACACCGGTACGCCCAGAGAAATGTGGGTTTTCGGGAAAATGTCCTCGTCCCGGCTCCCCAATTTCACCCCACCTCCACCCTCAACCCTCCCATCCACCCCTCCACCCCACCCCTTCACCTCCACCCCTAACCCCAACCCCTAACCCCACCAAAAGACGTTTCAGCCGTCGATGAGCTCATTCCAAAGAAGACGAAATGTAGAGCATAGTCGGTAAGTGTGTAAACCATAGCGAAGCAAGAAATCTATGAGACATCGCAATCATAGGATGTAAGCTTACCTTCTGAACGGTGATGAACTTGCAATACTTGCAGCGGATGGTCTTCAGTCTGCGATTCATCTTCACCTGCAGCTGGTCCCCGATGACTGGTCGCTGCTGGGGGCTGGGTCTCCCTGGACCCTCTCGGTGCCCGCCGATGGTGCCACTCCTATGGTGGGTGTCCTTGAGGTGTCTCTTGAGGCGACCTTGGGTGCGGGCGGAATAGCTGCATTCCATACAACGGTAGATGTAGTGGCAGTCTACCATGTGCTGGTCGAAGGACTCGCGAGCGACACCTGGAAAAGAATTGATGGATGGTTATGGTGGAAGGATGGGTGAATGTTGGATGGATGAATGGATGGATGCAGTGGCGGATCCAGAACGTTTCGAAGGGGAGGGGGTCAAAAATTTCGGTCTTGGGCAAGGATAAATTTCATCTTTAGCCGCCGGAAAATCTAATGACCTTTTTTAGTCATCGTATATATATATATATATATATATATATATATCCGTTGGGCGGATTAGCTTTGTAGGCTGCTATTAGCGCCGTTGTAATTGCAAAGCTGTCTGTTCAGTTAGTAATTAAGTTTAATTAAGATTACTGCTGCATACTGCATAACTTGTAAATGTAAAGCGCAATGCGTTTGCAGGCGCTCAATTAAAGAAAAGATTATTATTATTATTATTAGACTATATTTTTGTAAAGGGTCTGCCGAACTGATGGAGGGGGTACGTCCACTTGCCACGCCAAAATGGCTGGTGAACACTAAAGAATTTTCCAAATGGGGGGCCATGGCCGGATTGGACCCCGATGGATCCGCCCCTGGATGGATGGAGATTTGACGAGGTCCTATGACAACAGTGGCCGTTGCCCTCGAGGCTCGACAGAGATTCGTTTGGCATATTGCAGCACTATAACTATATTTATTTAGCGCTTGCAGATCGCGCCAAGCCAGCGCTCAGCACCGCCATCAGCAATATATGCAGAGCGGACAGTCAACCAGGAAAAGGAAAACCTCCCACTGACTGATCTTCTAAAAGTCTTATTATCCATCCTCCATCTATTTCTCATCCAAAACATCTTCGCTCACCGACAAAGGAGCAGAGGTGACAGGTGTAGACTTCCGTCGACGATCGAGGTCTCCACGGACGGTTCGAAGAAGGGGAGGAGGAGGAAGAGGAGGAGGAAGAGGAGGAGGATGAAAAGGACCTGGACGGTAGACATGGAAGCGTTTCCCTCCTTCCAACCGCATCCACCACCGCTGTCTCCTCCCTCTCCTCCGCTGATCGTAGACCAGAAGAGGATGTCGAGTCTGCCTCATAGCCTCCGTTTCGCAGCGGTACAGCCTCGGTTTCAGCGAATGAACTGGGCGTCATGACAACGAAACGGTTCACTAAAATGAAGAAAAATGATGAAGATGAAGATGAAGATGACGATGATGATGACGATGATGATGATGATGATGATGATGATGATGGTGGTGGTGGTGGTCGTGGTGGTGGTGGTTATGATGATGACGATGATGATGATGATGATGATGATGATGATGATGGTGGTGGTGGTGGTGGTGGTGGTGGTGGTGGTGGTGGTGGTGGTGGTGGTGGTGGTGGTTATGATGATGACGATGACGATGATGATGATGATGATGGTGGTGGTGGTGGTGGTGGTGGTCGTGGTGGTGGTTATGATGATGACGATGATGATGATGATGATGATGATGATGATGATGATGATGATGATGGTGGTGGGGGTGGTGGTGGTGGTGGTGGTGGTGGTTATGATGATGACGATGGTGGTGGGGGTGGTGGTGGTGGTGGTGGTGGTGGTGGTGGTGGTGGTGGTGGTGGTGGTGGTGGTGGTGGTGGTGGTGGTTATGATGATGACGATGATGATGATGATGATGGTGATGATGATGATGGTGATGATGATGATGATGATGATGATGATGGTGGTGGTGGTGGTGGTGGTGGTGGTGGTGGTGGTGGTGGTGGTTATGATGATGACGATGATGATGATGATGATGATGATGATGATGATGATGATGATGATGATGATGATGATAATGGTGGTGATGATGATGATGATGATGATGATGATGATGGTGGTGGTGGTGGTGGTGGTGGTGGTGGTGGTGGTGGTGGTGGTGGTGGTGGTGGTGGTGGTGGTGGTGGTGGTGGTTATGATGATGACGATGATGATGATGATGATGATGATGATGATGATGATGATGATGATGATGATGATGATGATGATGATGATGATGATGATGATGATGATGATGATGATGATGATGATGATGATGATGATGATGATGGTGATGACATCCGTTTATTTAATATGAAACCAACAGACAGTAGTTGTGATAAAAAGCAGAACATGAAATTTTTGACTCTATGGCTGTTTGGCACCCTGCAAGGCGTCGATCTTCCTACTGTTGCGACTCAATAATTCGCAATTGCCTATAATAGTGAACGGGCTTGCTACGATTGGAAGTCAGTTTATCAGAGGAAAGTGTAGGAAAATTAAGTAACGAGAGTTGACTTTTTCTTTCAATGGACGACTGCGAGAAATGAAAAAAATGTTGCGTTGCAATCGGTATAGGATTTACAAATTATGGCAAATACTCTGACAGAAAAACGTGCGGATGCATCCCGTTGCCAACATAAATGTTTACTTTACCATTCGGCAGATGGTGCTGGTAAGCTTAGTAGTATGACGTCATGATGCCTTGCATTGCAGGCATTGGACATCGACTTGAAAACCTATCGACTTGGAACTCTATCGACTTGGAACTTTATCGACTTGGTACTCTATCGACTTGGAGCTCTATCAACTTGGAACTCTATCGACTTGGAACTCTATCGACTTGAAATTGTATCGACTTGGAGCTCTATCAACTTGGAGTTCTATCGACTTGGAACCCTATGGACTTAGAACTCTATCGACTTGAAACTCTATCGACTTTGAATTCTATCGACTTTGAATTCTATCGACTTGGAACTCTATCGACTTTGAATTTTATCGACTTGGAACCCTATGGACTTGGAACTCTATCGACTTGTAACTCTATCGACTTGGAATTCTATCGACTTGGAACTTTATCGACTTGGAACTATATCGACTTGGATCTCTATCGACTTAGAATTCTACCTACTTGGAACCCTGTGGACTTGGAACTCTATCGACTTCGAGCTCTATCGATTTGCAACAATATCGACCTGGTACTCTATCGACTTGAAGCTCTATCGACTTAGAACTCCATCGAGCAGGAACTCTAGCAAGCTGGAACTATATCGACTTGAACCTCTATCGATCTATAAATCTTTCGACTTGGAACTCTGTCAAACCAAGAAACTCTATCGACCTATTTGACTCTATCGACCTAATTAACTCTATCGATCTAGTTAATTCTATCTACCTGAAAATTATCGACTTGGAAGTTCTCTGGAATATTGACACCTTTTGAAAACCACTCTATTTTGGTTTTAAACATTATGCTCTACGCTTTAAAACACTACTAATACCATTGGCATGCAAAGTGAAACTGAGCAAACTGTAATTGAAAACTTTTATAAAAAATACCGTGCTCCTAATTCCATACTTTTCATTTTCCAAGCTCTTACAAAGAAGCAAACAGTGACCATTGTGCTTTACCCTCCTGAAGATTTCTCCATTCGCCCGTGGCTTTAGGAGCAATATAACTGGGGAAAAGCCAGTGGTGGGTGTTCCAAAGTAAACAAGGTATAATTAATCAACTTCGGCGCTGCATGTTGTGGCCACAAAATGGCGACACAGTGCAAGATGTCTCATATAATAATCTATAGATTTCTGTAGCGCCAGCATTCAGTGCTTCTTGCATTATTAGGTCTATTGTCGTAATTGCGAAATAGTTTCGAAGTAGCCTACGGTGACAGAGCAAATCATTTCAATTGTGTGCTCTAATTATCTTGTCTGAAATTATTGCTAAATTTAAAGTAGGCCTGAGCTTCTTACATCTGAGTTGAGTGCCTTATAATAACTTCAGACGCTCTGACAAAATAATCTGCTATACCGTGACCGAAAGGATCTACTTATCAACCCGCAGGCACAGTAATTCGGTCAACTTAAGTACCTTAGAATCAAGACACTTGTTTTTTCCGCCGTTTTTAACTGCTATTAATATGTTGCCACACGTGCACTCGAACGGATTTCAAGCGGACTCCAGCTGCAACGAAGTAGCCTTGACTCAAGAGAAAGTCACGAGTGGTCTCTTGTGGTCTCTTGTGGTCCGCAGGATAACAATGGCCGCATATAACAGTGGACGAGTGTTTGCAGGATTTCTGATAGCAGGACGATTTTATAATCTAATATTGTCACTGGTGATTGTAAATGTCGTTATACACATGCTGGCCCAGTTGGCTGCACCGGTAGAACGCACGACCAAAGCGCCTGTGAACGCGCGGTTGCCGGTTGGAATACCGATGGTGGCCTATTTTTTAAAAATTGATTCTTGGGATAGCACGGTAGTAGTCCTATGTCTATTAATTTCTGCAAGATCTTTGGGGATATGACACCAAAGGTGTTAGTTTGCCCAACAAAGTAGCTATTTAACTAATCTCTTTATTTCTTCTGCTCTCCTTCATTCCCTCTTCCTTTCTCCACTTCCGACATAACTACACAGGTCTCATCTGCTTTTTCTTCTTCTGTATGGTCGACCACGGATAACCATCATTGCGCGCTTCACATCAATTAACTTTGATGACGCTCAGAGGCGGATACAGAAAATTTTCGAAGGGGGGAACAAAATTTTCGGTGATCTCTGCCAGAAAAAAATCTGATGACTTTTTTGTTTTTTTGTTGTTTTGTCGAAATGTCTGGAAAATATACAAAATGTTGCCTGCCAAAGTAACTTATGACACTTTTTAGTCATCAGTCATAATAATCTCTGCAAGCAATATACTATGACCTCTCTAGTCGTCGTACCCTACTTCTCTCTCCCGCTGCATTGATTTAATGCTTGTTGAAACCAAATGGGGAAGCACGTCATATATGCACTTTTGAAATGGGGGAGGCATGGCCAGATTACCCCCTGGAACAGCCCCTGTGTTGATGCTGAGACGAAGCTGAAGCTAAACCCATCACTTGCGAATCATCAATAATGGCATTGAATGAAACGTGAGAACTTTCCAATCAGCATGGCTTCATGGACAAAAATATGGAGGTGTAGGATGCCTAAGACACGCATTCAGCGGCATTCTACTGATGTAGTCAATTGGACCAGATTGCATAACGACATCTGAAATCATAAGTGACAATACTAAGTCACACCCAGTGTTTGATCTAGACGTCTATGGAGGGAGGGAAGTTCCCCCAAAGAATGACATTCCCATCCAAGGAAAACACGAAAGGTGCTGTTCACGTGCATATACGTACCACCCCCTCGCCAAAAATGAAGCCTGTTACAGCATTGGATCTCTCCCCCCGCCCCCCTATGTACGAAAGACGAGTAAAAAGTAGAGAGCTCTTGGAGCCAACGACTAAAAAAGATAATAAGCAAATTTGATAGGAGAAAATTAAGAAAATCTGAAAATTTTGGAACCTGAAAGACTAAATTAAGGTCGTCAAAAATTTCAAGTCCGAAAATTCAATGTATGTTGGGGAAATTTCTCGATCTAGCGTTTTATATCCTTTTTTCGGCCTTTTTCTGATCTTTTAAAAAAAATCAGAGTGGCATCCCTGATATTCACTATAGGCTACGTGTAGTTTAGCTTAGCTTTAGCATGTTCGTGGGCCTCGTGACCATAGCCTATAAGGTCGCTATAGCCTATAATATTATAACAATGAGTGACTTTACTTATAGGCCTACATTTTTAGGCCAATTTGTAAAAAAAAATTCCATTCTTCTCAGAAAAATCCTCTTTAGTGTTTTATTTTTCGTCACGTTTTTCGGTTTTTAATTTTTTGTGTGTTACCCTAACAGTTATTGGCTGTTCATACACCTAATAATTTCTTTAATATAATTATTATCGTCTCAAATCTCTTACATTGTCTTCGCACTTTAAAGAATTCAACTAATTTTCTGAACATTTAACCGTTTTAATCCCTTCCTAAATAATGCATCACGAAAACGAAATTTCGATACATCATTTGATACGAAATTCTTGTAGCCTAAAAGTAAATATTTTAAATATAATTTTTGTAAACGAATACACTATAAACGAATAGGCTGCTACAAGGTAGGCTAGCCTATAGGCTATGCCTACGTACAATTGTTGATGTTTATGTCAACATGTAGTATGAGAACTTATATTTGAAATTAAATTTCAAAGCAATTTCGATATTTAAATTTCTCAATTTGTTATGAAACAAAATTGATAAGAAATTTAAAAAAACAATTGCAATGTAATAATGTTAACCTATTTTAGCGCTTAGGCTACTAATAAAATTCTGTTATTTGCTGATTAAAATTAAATGACGTAAAACAAGGTTTTTAATTTTAGGATGCAGACACCAGCTTTGATATTTCGCAGCCTTTATAGGTGGTCGAACGTAGGCCTGTAAGTTTGAATTGGCATGCCAATGCCTCATTAATTTTGCAAGCATGCTGCAAAATTGCCTAGATGCTGTCCTCGCCTCACGATCATTAGTTTGAACTGAAAATTGAAGACCTTGGTGCAATAACCAGGTAAGTGAAATTTCATAGTTTCGGCAAATCGAGTTTGAATGTTTTTTGCTCTTCAGAAGCTTGCCGTTTCGTCCAGGAAATAGATAGCGAGAAAATTTAAAAAGTACAAAGTGCATCTAACCGTAACTGATGAGAAAATAAAAATCTTAAAGGCCGGATGTTACTAATTAGTATTTTATTGGCAGATGAACAACAAACCTGGTTATTGCACTGAAACTTCCCTGTAGTTCTGGAACTTTTTTGGATGCAAGAATAACGTATGTCAACTAACCTGGTTATTGCATGAAAATTATAAGCCACTTTCGTGTAGTTCTGGAAACTTTTTACATGTAAGAATCTGATAAGTGAACAAACCTTGTTATTGCATGGAAATGATAAACATTAGAGAACTGGGCCAGATCAGGGAAACGAAAGAAACACTGATTTTTATATAGAAAAAAATAGGCCCCTAAATTGAAATATTCCACGGATTCTGCCTATAAATGACGTCGCGCTTACACCTAGATGAATTAGTACGCTACATGGTATGCATGGGCAGAGTTTGGCTTCTGTTCTTATGGGGAATAAAATAACTTGGCATTGGGGTGGAGACTTTGGTCGGAATCTCAAGATAAGATACCATATTCGTCGCCAAAAAACTGATGACTTTTTTAATAATCGGTCCAAATCTCAAGAAAATATATCATTTTCACCATGAAAACATGATGATGTTTTTTAGTCATCAGACCAAATCTCAAGAAAATACGTCATTTTCACCGAGAAGAAAAACCTGACCACCTTTTTAGTCGTTCGGCCAAAATCTCGTTAAATTAGTGTTAAACTAAAATAAGTCTGAGAGTTCTTGGGGCTAAACTCCATAGCCCTTGAAAATGCACGGATAATTTTATTTTTTAGCGGTACGTTCAGTGGGCTTAGCCCCTGATAAACTCCGCTCATGGTGGTATGTAGGCCTACACGCGTGGTAAAGGTGGTAAAGGGTCCAGGTAGCACCGCACAAAAGGAGGAAATGTTTTGGTAAAATCCAGTTTTCTGTCCGTCGCAACTGTCACTTGCCATTATACTCACTCTAGCTGAATTATTCAGATATCACCTACTAGTCAACACGACGTTGACTGAGAGGATGCAACGAACTGTGACACTGCAAACGCGAAGTGTCATAAGGCTAGCCAACTGCAGCAAAAAAGAATACAGTTTGGAAAATATGCCTACCAGAGCGAGTGTTACATATCTTCGCATGATTATTTATTTTCTCTTGGAGTAAAATGACCGACACACTTAAATATGACATTTTAAAGGGCGTTTGTGATACCACATTAAACTTAACGAAATTAACACGATATGTTAATATTAATTAGTATATTAATTAATTAATTAATTAATATATTGAATAGGCCTATTACGAAATCAGTGTCAACTGTGTGTCTCAAACAGACAAAAAATATAGGCTATAGGCCTATTAATGGAATAGGTTCAAGGACCGACAGGCCCGATTAGAATACTGTTAATTCTGGAAAATGGTCCAAAACGTATAAATATAGTGGCAGCATAGTGTTATTATACCCTTACATACATCGCTATTGCATCCGATAACGTGTTTTACTGGCTTATGGCTGAGTGCAAGAACCAGGTTTGTTCACTTACTGCTCGAAAATCGCAACCGATAGGCTACGATCTTTCGTGCAATAACCGGGTTTGTCGACTTATCTCATTTATGCACGAAAGCATGGCACATGAATGCGAAAATTCTCAAAGCAGGTATGTTGAGTTGCCTGGTTATTGTCCTACCTACTCGCTTAGTTTTGCAGCTATCAGCTTGAAATTTACACCATAGATGGGCCTCTATGTCAGGAGCATTTTAAGCTAACTTTCACGATAACCAGGTAAGTAGACTTACCTGGTTATTGCACCAAGGTCTTCAATTGTAAGATTGTTTGCGTCTCAAGTCGATTTCAGTCGACTTTGTGATAAACAACTTCCAGTGACGTCTCTCTACAAAATTCGACTTGGGGTCAGTTACGGTAAGCAGAAACGACTCGACTCGACTCGACTTGGGATGACCGAGTCGACTAGGGTCGATTTATTTGGATCGACTCCATGGGCGCCTGCATAAATTTTTGTGGGGGGGCAAAAATTTTACGATATATTCACGGTTAAATTTTTAAGTAGCATGAGCTTGAAAAATGCAAAGCGGGAAATTAAGAATACGGGAATTTTTCAAAGAGGTTTCTTATGCAAATTTCTCAGTTTCATTTTGTGTATAATTTTTAATAAGGATAGTTTCCTTAGAAGTTTGTTTAAAATAAAAAATAGATGTTAAAAAGTAGTTTTCTAAAGGTGAGCTATATAAGACTATAGAATATACGAATGAATAAATGAGCGAAAAATAGGTGTAAGTTTTCAAGGGTCAAGTGCTCCTCTAGCTGCTTCTAAAGCGGCAATCGAACACCAATCGCATGGCACTAGCTTTTTCACATGTGCTGCATCGAGTCAGAAGCCTAAATCCAAAGAGTAGTCATAAAGAGGCCCGAGTCTGGTAGCCAGAGGGCCAGAGTAGCTGTCAGTGCGGGTGTCGTTTATATGAAGGTGAAGGATCCGAGGATCAGATGAGTGCGGGTATCAATTCTTTTTAACAGATCTATTTGTCAGTTTTGGCCCTTTGGGTGTAAATCCCGAGACGTGATAATCACAGCCCCTTACCCAAGTTTATCTACAGTTTGACCTCCCTAGATTCTGTACTGGCAGCTTGCGAAATGGACGAAATGGAGCTTGTCTTATAGGAGACTTGGTTTATATAATTACAATGCTGGTGAATAAGCAGATCTCCCTGAAGTAATTTCAGTGTACTTTAAGAAATTTTCAAATTTTTGCATTAGTATTTAATTTTTGGCAGTTGTGATTATTTTCTCTACAGCTAGATTCCACTCAAGTAGACCATAATCGATAGGCATGCTGTTTGCATGGGCGACCGCAGAAGGGTTGAAAGTCAATAGTCATTGTTACAGTTTTTAGAAAGAGTTTGAACATGCAAGGCAGAAAGTTATAAGAGCATGTGTTTATTTCTATAGAGATCTTTAAATGTAGATTTATGACTATCACTGTCTGTATCATTCGTATCATTGGTGCATTAATGCAAAGAAATTTGTTAAAAAACCAAAAGTAGTAGTTTAAAACATAGGTGTCAATTTTCCAGGGGGCAAGTGCCCCCATTGCCCCTGTGTGCGAGCGCCCATGATCGACTCTGAGGTCTGGGTACAGAACTGAGTCTATGCGGTGCCTGCTTGGTGGGGCTTCACTAAAGCGGAGGACAAGACAAGGCTCAGCAAATTTCTGCAAAGAACTCGGCGAATGGGCTATCTGTCAGACAATTAGACTGACGTCTCGGACATGGTTCGCGAAGCTGATGACAAGCTGCTTGCGTCAGTCTGCAGCAATCCATTCCATGTCCTGCGTAGTTTGTTTCCGCCTGTAATTAAGCGTCGCTGTGGTCTGCGCCCGAGATCTCTTAACTTTGAATTGCCAACTATAGATGATTGGACTCAATCAACATTCATCCCACTTTCCAAGAAGGGTGACCCGCTCCAGTGTGACAATTACAGAACCATCGCACTGGTCTCGCACGCAAGCAAAATTTTGCTGCGCGTTATGCTAGTAGATAGGAAATTAAGCGGCTGCGGCATTACACCATAACCATGGTTCAAAAAAATATGTCGACCCATAACCATGGTTCAAAAAATATGTCGACCCATAACCATGGTTCAAAAAATATGTCGACCCATAACCATGGTTCAAAAAATATGTTGACCCATAACCATGGTTCAAAAAATATGTCGGCCCATAACCATGGTTCAAAAAAATATGCTGACTCATCAAAAAATATGTCACCCCATAACCACCCCAGTACACGTCTATGACTCATCATGCGGGGAATTTCCAGTAGTTTCGATGATGAGTCATAGGGCGATTGGGAAATACTCATCATCACATGGCCACTAAGTTTTCATTATCTACCCACGAATTAAAAGACTCTGGATATCCTAACCACTTCACAAGCGATTTCTTTCCACGCTTCCTGATCACTTTTTCAATCCTATATATTTCCTGGCTAGTTTTCTGCAGCTCCTGTTCATAAAAACTCCCCTGTATTTCCTCTCCATTTGAATCACTAATCTTATAAGTTGGCGGAACCGTGTATTGAATCTGGGATACTGTAAAAACTTCTTCAGTCCATCTAGCTGTATATCCCTTCTCAAAAATATTCTTCTTCTTAGTTATTCTAACCTTATCACCAATTGAAAACTTTGGTATAATAGGTTCCGAAATCTCTTTACCGTATAAATTCATAAATACAGTTTTTTCATTCACTTTCATACTAGCCTTGGCGGGAGTCATTTTAATCGAACCGTGCCTTGTATTGTTATAATTACCCACCATTTCATCCAAAACGTTGATATATCTTCTCGTCGAGTTAGCCGAAAAATATTTGTACATCTTTTCTTTCATCGTTCGGTTCCATCTCTCAACAACGCAAGATTTTTCCTCATTCTCGGTAGAGTACAACTCAACCAAATTCTTTACATCCTTATTATAAAATTCTTTTCCTTTGTCAACCCATAATTTAACAGGCTTTCGTCCACCCTTCAGTATCTTCACGAAGCCGTCAGCCGTAGATTTCCCAGTCTTGTCATTCAATGGCACAATCCACCCGTATTTCGAAAACACATCTATTACGGTTAACAGGTATTTCGTACCGCCGTTATCTTTAGCAAAGGCTTGCATGTCCACTAAATCGGCAGCCCATATCTCATCTATACCCCCAGCGTAAACCTTCCTTTTTCTAAAATGTCTAACAACTGGTTTATGCAACTCATCAGCTAATTGATCAGTCCATTTCAGTTCAGAGCTTTTTTTAAACCCAACCCCAGGCTCGCTTTAGTAGATAATATAGGCTTAACTATAGCCCTCTCCACTCGTTCTCGCAAGCTAGGATTAGAAATATTATTCAAATCATTAATCATCACCCTATCCGCAATATTTCTAGAAGTAGTATCGGTGTGTTGATCGTAAGCAAGATCGTGATAATATGCCGCGTTGTCGACCCGATTTATAGGCCTGCTCCAATCTTTAGGAGTCCTGTCAGGGTTTAGTCTCTTGTCTAACCTTGTACCAGGCCCTAAAAACTGATGGCCTGGTAAATGCATCTCACCGGGAAACTTAGCCCAAGGAAGCTTAATATTACTAGTGGCTGCGTTCAATGAACTAACTAGATCCCCACCTTGCACAACAGCCTTCACGAATTGAGTTTTAGTTTTCCCGCATACAACGCAAACGCCTCGAAGCATCGATCTCCCGTTATTCGCCACTACGTTCTGCACATCTCTCGTTTCAGTCTGCTTTTTACACTTTACGCAATACATTTCGCTTTTTTAATAAAAATATATTAAAAAATGGATATCAAAGATCTGAGTTGGGGATCTGCCCTATCGAAAAGATTTAATAATCCTCTTTTACCTAGAAGTATACGGGGGTTGATAATAGGGAAATCAGCGTGTGGCAAAACAACGCTTCTTCTGAATCTATTACTCAGGTCAGACTGGTTGGACTATAATAACCTCCAGGTATTCGGCAAATCTCTGTTTCAACCGGAATATCGCATTATCAAAAAGGCATTCGAAGAAAAATTACCAAAAGAATCGATCGTTAGATTATTCGAGCACCAGGAGAAAATCGCTAGACAAAATATATCACCAGACTTCGTTATGGAAGAAATGGCTAAAATCTCAAAAGCCAAGTCCGATATAATTGCCAAGTTTTTTGAAAAAGCTGATGATGTGCCGGACCCGAGAGACTTAAGTAGCAAAAAGAAGAATCTGATGATTTTTGATGATTTACAGTTGGAAAAACAAAACAAGTGCGAAGATTATTATATTCGAGGAAGGCATAGTAATGTGGATTGTTTTTACCTCGCACAGAATTATTTCAAACTGCCTCGGCAAACGATCAGAGAGAATGCAAACTTTATTTGCCTGTTCAAACAGGACCAGAAAAACCTCGACCATATTTACAACGATCATGTTAGTACAGACATGTCGAAAGATGAATTTAAAAAACTATGCAAAACGGTGTGGAAACAACCGCACGGATTCCTTGTCATCGATCTAACTAGCAAAAATTATGATGGTAAATACCGCTGCGGATTCGATCAATTTTATGTAATCGAAGATCCACTATAGTAAAAATTATTGCATAATCAAAATGGAATCATCGCTTCTCAAACAGATAGCTGATAATACGGAAAAGACGGCTCGTAACACGGAACCAAAAACGTCGTTTTACATTTTGCTGAGCGAAAAGAGCACACGAATCAGAACAAAGTTTAATCCGGTAATTGAACTAGACAAAAATAAAAACTACGAAATGGCTCTTGTAAATCTCGAAACGTACTATTCTTTTCCTAATATCGACGCGACAAACAACAACTTCAGATATTCGCCAAATGACGACACAGACTGGATTGACATAGTAGTCCCTGAAGGATGCTATGAAATAACTAATATCAACGAATACATACAGAGAATAATGAAGGAGAAAGGGCATTACGACACAACAAATGGAGATTACTGTATCACAATACAACCAAACACCAATACGCTGAAGTCTGTGGTAAATATAGCAGAGGGCTATCGGGTTGACTTTAGCACTGAGAATTCGATCGGATCAGTTCTAGGTTTTGAAAGATTAGCCTATCGGGGCGGAAATAGGCCTATCGACTCGCAGAACTTGGTAAATATACTAAGTATTAACACTTTACGAGTGACTAACGACATTATCGGGTCTTCGTACTCTAACGGAACGACGGAAAACGTGATACATTCTTTTTTCCCAAACGTAGGGCCGGGTTACAAGATTTTCGAAGTGCCGCACAATTTAATATATCTCCCCATTACGCTATCTTCGATTTCAACGATGACGACGATGCTCACAGACCAGAATAGGAAACAGCTAAATCTCAGAGGAGAATACTTGACGATTCGTTTTCACATCAGAGAAGTTTGAATGTTTTTTGTAATTTATATAAAATGAGTCGCTACATAGACTATACAGTTAATATTTCAGAAGCGCAACAAGACAAAATTAAAAAATCTCATCAAGCGGGAACTGGTGTGAATATCAAACTAACGCACGATGATTTTAGAGGCAACCATAAGTTAGCTTTCACGCGGGGACAAATCAATAAAATGACAAAGGCGTACCAAAAAGGAACAGGCGTAGTCATCAAAATGAGTAAAACGCAATTGGACTACAATAGAAAAGTCGAAGGAGGATTCATAGGTGCCTTACTTCCATTTCTAGCAACAGCGGGTAAATTCCTTGTGTCTAAATTGCTACCTAGTTTAGCGATGGGGGCTATGAGCGGCGTAGGTTCCGCGACCGCGTCGAAGATTGTTGATTCAATCAGCGGATCAGGCGTAATGTACATGAAGAAAGGTGATATGACGTGTAAGATAAGATCAGCTGGATCTGGTTTGTACATGTCCCCATGGCTGAAAGGCAGCTCAATAACAGCATCCGGGTTGTTCATGAAAACAGGGTCGGGGTATGTGCCTATAGGTAAAGGACTTTTGCTAGGCCCTAATTCCCCGTTTCAAAATATTCCAATACTCGGCATGATATTATAAACTTTTTCTTTATGATATGTAAATTATCTGCTATAAAAAATATCACGTAAATAAAACCGAATGGAATACGACGGCATTAAAGTAACACACTCACTCTATCCGAAGCTACCATCAGCACCGGAAGGAGAAATACATATCGTCACAGGGTCGGCGCAAACTTATCGACTTCAAAAGATTGGCGAAATTAAGAAGGAAATCGAGCAAGTACGCGATAAAAGAGCAGCGTTGAGTAAAAAGTATCATAGAAGTGTAAGCGTAATCAACGCAGTAGGTGGCGTCCTCTCAGCGGTCACGATGGGACTCGGAATTTCAGGAATCGGAGTATTATCCACTATAATCGCAGCACCCATTGCTATGGCTTTAGAAGGAGCGGCATTAGGTGTGGGGCTGCTAAGTATAATAGGTATCTACATCAGTAAAAAGCTTGCGTTGAAGGCGGAGAAGCATGAAAAGATCAAAACGCTAGCCGACGCGAAACTCAACACGATCAGCGACCATATTTCAAAAGCTCTCATGGATGATAACATTTCGGGCGAGGAATATTCCCTGATTCTGAGCGAGATTGAAAAATTCAACGGCATGAAAGAAGAAATTAGGACTAATATTAAAGTTGCGATAGACGCGATGGATGAGGTGACGAAACAATCACTCATCGATCGTGGAAGAGAAGAAGTCAGGCAGCGCTTGCAATCCATGTTTGAGAAAAATAACGAATCTATCAAAAAAACGACTAACGCGAACAAACGTGAAAACATGTAGACGTATGTCGTTACGTCTGGAAATACGTCTAACATACGCAAACATACGTGAAAACATGTAGACGTATGTCGTTACGTTGGGAAATACGTCCAACTTATGTTTTTCACACGTCTAAAAACACGTCTGAAAACATTATATTTTTTTTCTTACTTAAAAATGCCGTTTGTAAAAATCACCGACCCCCGAAAAGAAAGTTTATAGTTGCGGATCTTCTAAAAATAACCGACCCCGCGAAAAGAGAGTTTATCGTTGCAGAATATCTGGAATCAGCGAATATCCAACAAAACTTTTTATCGAAGATATTAGATGATTCGGAGATGCATAAAGAGATCAAAACGCTAGCCGACGCGAAACTCAACATGATCAGCGACTATATTTCACAAGATTTCATAGGTGATATCATTTCAGACGAGGAATATTCGTTGATTCTGAGCGAGATTGAAAAATTCAACGGTATGAAAGAAGAAATTATGAGAAAGAAGAAAGTCGCGATAGACGCGATGGATGCGAAGAAGACAGGCAGTACTTGCAATCCATGTTTGAGAAAAATTACGAATCTATCAAAAAAGACGACTAACTCAAACATACGTGAAATCATGTAGACCTATGTCGCTATGTCTGAAAATACGTCCAACTTATGTTTTTTCACACGTCCAAAAACACGTCTGAAAACATTATGTTTCTAATTTTAAAATGCCGTTTGTAAAAATCAGTGACCCCGCGAAAAGAGACGTTTTCATTGCAGAATATCTGAAAACCAGGGAGAATATTCGACAAAACTTTTTATCGGAGAGATTGGGGGATTCAGGACTACAACAAGAATTAACCAAGTTTTACAAGCCTATCGTTGATTCACAATCCGCAATTTCCAAAGAACAAAATGTCTTATTGTCCGCTATCAATCAAAATTCGGTAGCTACTTCAAATGCGCTACAAGCACTTCCTTCGTTACAGGGTCTTCAATTTCCTCACCATCCTTCGATAGAAGCGTATAGCTCCGATCCGACCGAGGATATCAGAACTTTGGAATTAGGGGATATGGCCGCCAAGTACCTACATCAATACGCTTCCGATAAACGAACTGTAGACACGACGTTTGGAATAAAATCCAAAAATGGGCAATACTATATCGGTGACACTCCGATTTCGATTCAAGGAGACGACGTGACGGTTGTAAATAAGACTTACACAGGAACACCGGGACTTTGGGAGTTGTTGACGAAGAAACAACCGAACGACGTGATATACGATGTTAATGATATAGGTGATTACGCCGAGATTCTCACCACAACGAATGCTAAAAGACAGGAAAAAATCCTAACAAACCTAAATCATCTTCAAGCGTCAAATACAAACAAATTGTCAAACCGATATGGGAAAAGATAACCCTAGGTACAGTAGGTAAAGGCGTTGACGTAATCGTTATCTCTGAAGACTCAAATGTATTAGCGAAACGGCTAGATTTATTAGTTAACAGCTTCATCGTGGGTAACACAGGGGTAAGAAACGAGCTCATATCGATATGCGACGCGCTACTGCGACAAGGAGTGATGAACGAGGATACTTACAAAAATATAATGTCGATATTATAAAATGCTGATCATTAATAGAAGGAGGTACAGGAAGCAATACGTTATCGGTGGATCCGGCATAATTGATACTATTTCAGGATTTTTAAAAAGACTAGTCACATCGAACGCCGTCAATCAGCTAGCAACGAGAGCTCTTAGTGCAGGTAAAGACGTGGCGATAGAAATTGGGAAAAAGGCGATAGATGTTGGGAAAACCACCGCAATCGATGCAGGTAAACGAGTAGTGGAAAAAGTGGCGGCAAAACTGTCGGCTGCTCCAAAGAATCAGGTTACGCAGGAAACTCGAGATATTCTTGCTCGACTTAGTAGCGTCGGGGTGAATCCGGAGAATATCAATAATCTGATGATGGGAAGTGGCTTGAAGAATGCCATATCGATCCAAGATTTAGTGCGTCTGCAAAACGGTGCGGGAATGAAGGTCGTGTAATAAAAAAAATTATTCTTCAATAAAATGAAGTCTGATATTCTAAGAATTACCGATGAACCTCTGAGTGACGAGGGTATCGAGCGTTACGAATGTCACGAGTATAACCCGATAACGGGAGCGAATCTAAACACCGCAGGGGGGCATATTAAAATTAACATCGAAACTCAAAGTCTTTACTGCCATCCAGCGGAATCTTATCTATTATTCGAGGGTAGATTGTTGAAGGCAGACGACACCGCGTACGTTAATGCCGATGCTGTAGCCCTCACGAATAATGGACTTATGCACCTATTCAGCCAAATTTCATATTACATGTCGGGTGAAGAAATTGAAACGTTATCTCACCCAGGCCAGGCAACGACGATGCTTGGTTTACTCAAATACCCAAATGATTTTCAACTGGCACAAGGGTTAAATCAGCTATGGTACAAGGACAGTGGCAGGACGGCTGTTATCGCTGATAATCAAGGTTTCGCCGTCAGACATTCGTATCTAATTCGACAACCGACGGATAAAGGCACGTTTAGCTTCATCGTTCCATTGAAACATATTTTTGGATTTTGCGATGATTACGACAAGGTTGTTTATGGTGTGAGACATACGCTAACTCTTGTTCGTCAAGCCGACGACGACGCAATTTTTCGACTCGCCGCTGCGGGTGTTGGGAAAGTCAGACTAGATAAAATCTCGTGGTTTATGCCACACGTTAAGCCATCTCTTATGGAGGACAACCAATTGAACAAAATTATCGCGGCGAAAGCAACGTTACCAGTTGGATACAGGGCTCACCATTGCGATACTATGTCCGTCCAACCGTCGACTAACTATTGCTGGCAACTTGGTGTCAAGTCATCTCCTGAACAACCTAGGTACATCATAGTTGGATTTCAAACCAATCGAGGCGGTGATCAAGAAAAAAACCCATCGATTTTCGATCATTGCAATCTGACTAACTTGTACGTGATGATGAACGGTGATCAATACCCAGCCGTCGGCTACAACCTATCATTCCCGAATCAGCAATAATTCTCGCGAGCGTACCGAGAAGCAGCCACGTTTAGCGAAAAATACTACGGAATGGACGAACAGACAACGCAAAGCAATATCACACCGGCAGACTTCAAAGATTTGTTCCCTATTATGGTGTTTGATGTAAGCAATCAATGCGAGCGTCTGAAGGGCTCGGCAGTCGATATCCTGATCAAAGGTACTTTTAGTGCTAATCCGCCGGCTAATACGGACGTGTACGCGGTGCTGATTTTTGACAAGTTACTCAAGTTTCAATCGGATGGTAACAAAATAAACGTAGTGCGCTAAATTGTGTAAATTCAAAACTAAATGTGGTTTCGAATTTTAAGGCCGTAAGTACGCTGCTGAAAAATCCCTGGCTAATATGACTATAGGGGCGTTCGCTTCAGCAAATATCTCGAGGTAGTCGGTATTTGTTAAGTAAACTACGGTATTACCCGTTGCGTTAATATACAATCCAATAACACCTCCCCCACCAGCAATCTGCATGTACGATGTTCCATTTTTGTATAGGAAAACATTACCATAATTTTTTGTAATATCATGTTGAAATTCCACAAAAACGGAAACGATGTAACATCCAGCTTTCTGGGGGAAGAAACGACTCGAACCGGTGATGAAGCAATTATCTGGATCTAATCTTTTTGTATCAAAATTTACTTTTGTGTGAATTATACCAGGAATACCCTGAAGATCGGAATTGAAAGCACTAAACGCTGGGCCAAATGCAGTTGAATGTACGTAATTCTTTGTGGCAGCGTCTTGAAGATCGGAAGGATCTGCCACATTAATCAGCTTGTTAGAACCTAAGTCGATATTTCCCACCGCCGCGTTCGCTCCATCTCGTCTTAGAAAAGTATTGTTGACTTGAGGATATGTGACACCACCCGCTTCTACCCGTGGTGCCGATCCACCCTCCATTTGTCCAAAAATGTTAACAGGCATTTTATTATGCGATAATATTTTACAAAATCAATACAAACTATCTATATTTCCCATCGATTTGGTAGAATTTAGGGTCGTAAGTACGCTGCTGAAAATTCATGGGCTTTAATGTGTGAGAGAACGTCTGATAAAACAGCTATCTCGAGGTAGTCGGTATTAGTTAATCGAACTAGGCAAGTACCCGATACATTATTATTCGCTACGGCTGTACCTCCACCACCAAAGTCACCTCCACCACCGGGCATCTTCATGTACGATGTTCCATTTTTAGTCAAGGAAACATTACCGTAAGTTCTAGCACTAGCGTGAAATTCCACAAACACCGTAACTAAATAACATCCGGCTTTCTGAGGAAAGAAACGTTTCGAATTGATGAAACAATTATCCTGATCGAATCTTTTTCTCGGAAAATTTACTTGCGTTGTAACGCTAGCGGGGATAGCCTGAACACCGTGGGAGTAGGCACAAAACGCCGGGCCGAAGAATTGGTCGGTAGATACTATCGAAGCAATTTGTTCGTCGACATATTTTTTATTAGTCAAATGATTATTGTTAGAAGGAATGCTATCGTGATTCGTTATCAAATCCATGGCTTGTGCCCAACTTAGAACCTCATTCCGGATTATTCATTATAGGTAGACCTTTAATGCAGTAGCCATTCATATTTAGATCTCCAGTAGCCGCATTCGCTCCATCTCGTCTTAGAAAAGTATTATCGGCTTGAGTTAATATCACACCGCCCGCTGCTACACGCGGTGCCGATCCGTTGTCCATTTGTCCAAAAATGTTAACAGGCATTTTATTACGTAGTGATATTTTTACAAAATCAATACAAACTATCTATCACATTTTGAAATTTGCAACCATCAGTCATCGTCTTTTTCAAAACATACAAACATAGATACCCACAAAAGACTTCGCCGTCAGGTTGAATTCGTTCACTATTGTAATAGATGGGGCTATGTAAATACTTGACGAGCTCTACGGGTGGAGGTAGACCATAACTATCGAAATATATTTTATCCTTGCCGTTCTTTAAAAACGAACACCAATGGGTTCCTGTTCCATTCGAGTCATCCAGGTTTAGTATTCCACACTCATTCCGCATAGGTTTCTTTGGCAGTTCGTCTCGAAGAAACACGCCTTTGAAATTTGGGATTTTCAGTTTCTTAGCGGCATCAATCAGATGTATGTTTGATAGAGGGATATTTGGTAGTACGATGCCTTCAACATTTATGTTTTTGTATGTATCAAAACTCATTTTTATTTGTTTCTTCTAAATGTTTTATAAAAAAATACGCTTTTTCCCTCTGCTCTATTTTGTTCGCTTTTTGCATATTTTTTTCCAATAGCACCGGGCGTATATTCAACCAATTCACAGCTTTATCAAGTTCTTTTTCATCGAACGATGATATTGGTAAAACAAAATCGAGATGCCATACCGAGCTGTAATTGTCCATAGTCATACCCTCCTCAAACTGATATTCAATCCATTTCGTAAATGTTTTAAGACCGATACCGAGTTTACTTTTGAGACATATTGGGATTTCCATTTTTTTGAGCTTCCACGCGGGCGAGATAATATTTATGCCTACAATTTTTGCATTCATTAGCATGTCCATCTTTTTGAAATCGATTTTTAACGTATTCCGATATGTTCTTATCTATTTTACACCGGCTGCAAACTTTTCTATCTTTTGTTTCTCTGTTCTCTACCATTGCATATTTATATGCACGTTCCTTTGCTTTGGTATTATGACACGTTTTGCAGCTCGGATAACTTCCGTTCCTTTTTGATTTATCTTTATGAAATTCGCTGAAACTTTTTTCTATTCTGCATTTGGAACACACTTTTGAGTCAGCCATTTTATATTAGAAATTTTTTTTCTTTAGCCTAAGTCGTTTTCAACAAATAGTGCCCTTTGTATGTCTCTAAGCTCATTTATATTTCATCTAAATGTTTTACAAAGTAATCCGCTTTTACTTCTTGCATTAGATATAGCCATGGATCTATTTTGTTCGATTTTTGCATATTTTTTGCCGGTAGCAGCGGGCGTAAATTCATCCAATTCATAGCTTTAACAAGTTCTTCTCCATCTAGCAAATTGAATGATGATATTGGTAGAACGTGATCGAGGTGCCAAAGCGAACCGTAATTTTGCATAACCATACCTTCTTCAAACTGAAATTCAATCCATTTTGTAAACATTTCAAAATTAATACCTAAAATGGTCGCACACCGCATATTTCTGGCGTAGTTTGACCTACATTCTTTACACTCATTAAGTCTATTTTTTAGATGTCGTAGAACACGGGGATATTCTATCATATTCTTTTCTTTCTTACACCAACTGCAAACTTTTGAGAGTTTCATTTTACATTATTATTATTTAATCTTCAAATAGTTTTCAACGAGTAGTGACCATAAGCTAAAGTATGGATCCCATCTTGTTGAATCACTCGCTTGTCATCATCCGCTGAGAGGGCCACCTTGTTCACTTCTTCGGTGAAGATATCATGATGATGCGACCTAATCACATTCATCCTTCTCGATTGTTCTTTCCTCGTAAACAAACATTCTTTGTAATCATCGTGAGTAATTGATTTCTTAACAACATTCTTCTTAACGCCTTTGCACTTTTTATGGTCCACCCCGACCATCTTATAGGAATACAGTTTCGATCTCAGCCCCACGAATTCTTCGATTTGTTTACCTGCAGCTTCGTCCTTGAACAAACCGATCACTTTCTTATTCACTCCAGTTTCAATACCGGACGGATGATCTTTTGGATAATCGCTCGTATCGAACATGCTTCGAACATCAGGAGCTATATCGGCATAGAAATCATCGGTCTTAATTTCATAGGCTAGCGAATCCGTATCAGTGAATAATAGTTTAGCTCTATCACCATACTTGTTCTTGATGTAATTGTAGTGAAAAGAATACATTAGAGTTTTACTCAAGTCTAGGATGCACATTCCTAGATATATCGGCTTGTTATAGAGCAACGAAGTCTTTTTCATGTGAATGGCAATTAGGTTTTCGTCAAAAATAGTTCGTCTGTCGTAATTAGTTTTCGCCGCGAGTTTTATAGCTTCCTTCTCATTGCACACCAATCGTACATCAACGTCGATTCTCGATACATTCCATGGTTTTACCGAAGACGCTATTATTCATCAGCTTGAAAAAGTCCTTCTTGAATTCGTTATTAGCTTTCGTTCTCAATTCCGTATTCAGGTCGATATACTTTTTCAGCCAAGCGCTTTCTTCGAACATTAACCCGCGGTGAATTTTAACGATTTTCAAACCGAGACTTTCGTACAATTTTAAATTACCGTAATGAACAACGTACTTCTTTTTGTCGTTCAAATTTGGAATTAGTTTCGCGACAACCGATCCCGGCGGTTTTACACTCTCAGGGGCTAGAGGATAATCGTTGTGCAGATCGTGTAGTTCCTTTGGATATTCTAAGTCGACTTCTAGTATACACCCCATCCCATCCCGATCGGCAATGCTTTTCCAATCATTCAATTCATCATCGCTCATCCATCTGAATCCATGAGTTGGTAGTGGCTTGCACATCGCCCATCCATACAAATTGTTCGCGTCTAAGTACGGAATGAATGTCAAATGCTGGGTGGGGTCAAAAGCTTCTCCCATGTACTTGTTGTTCGCTTTCCCGTATCGATTCGAAATCGTGCTGACTCCGCCTCTTATTCCCTGCTTAATCATCAGTAACATATCGTAATCGCTCAACAACTCCAACTTTACATCCGTCAACTTTAGCGCCGCATCCCATGCAAGTCCGGGGGAAGTAAAATACCATGCGGGGTCGAGCTTATAATGTTCGTTGCACACGCCCCTAAAGTTTTCGAAAACATCGGCTAGCAATAGAACATCTGAAATATTATACAAGTTGTGATAATCTCGTAGCGTTTTACAGCCAAATTCGTTCCACACCGTTCTCGCGTGTTCGTAATCTTCATCGCTGATCCCTGAATCGTTTAGTTTTGAATAGAAGTTATGCTTCGGGGGCAATTCGGTTTCGTTTAATCTTTCAACGCCGTCGACGTAATCGTATGGGTAAACGCCTTTTCTAAGCAAGAGATCAAGCTTATTACCGGAATAGTACTTGCTTATAAATTATTTTGCACTGATCTTTACGAAGGTTCTTCGATAACGCGTCGAGACTCGCGGGCATGAATCTAAAACTGTCTATGAAGCGGAGTTCGCGCTTGACCTCTTTCTCTTCCCCTTCTTTGTTAATAAACTTACCGACTACGATCTCTCGGCTAAACGATATATACTTTTCTTCGTTGCAGGGAATGCAATTAATCTTTTCATTATCACCACCTCGTAATTTCTTCACGAAAAGATGGCTATCGTAGCCGGTTAGATTATGAAATACTACAGGAAAAAACTTGGGGACTTTATATTTCAAATTGCAGTTGTTATGTGCGGCACCTCTGAATTTACCGCTCAAATGACAATGATCTCTAACTCGATCTTCGCCTAACTCTTCTTCACAGATATGACAGTTGGTAGCTTCATCGAAACATTTTTTCTCATTTTTGCCGAATATCATATCCTTCGGGAACCTGAACTGATTATATATTCGTTTTATATTTTCTACAAGAGAATCTACGAATATCTGGGCGACATCGTCGTCTTCGTTTTCAGCTGTAAACGTCACCGGATCTTGAGAATAAATGTCGTCGTCGAAACATTTTATGTGGTAACAAAACGAGCTAGGAGTATGTTTCTGGTATTTATTGGTGTAAGACGTGCTGGGATCGGGTTGGCATGTATCAATCGGTTTAATGAAGGATTCGAAATCCGCAAAGATAATAAAAGGTACTCGCATTTTTCGATAATAATTTTTAAAACTCAACATAGTTCCTGGGCTTGGGAGTTCTATTCGTTGGGCGTCCTGCTGCGAACAGTACTCGCTGTGTTTATTAAGCGATTCTATCGTTCTGTAACCGATTAAACATCTTCTGAAATAGTGCATTGAGTTATGGCTTGTTTCGGTTCGACGCGCTAACAACTTATTAAAGTTCTTGATCCAACAATTATGCTTCTTTTCTTCCTCGGAAATGAGTAATAGATCTACGCGGTCATCGCTTTCGTACGTCGATATATATAATGGGTATACTGCCTCCTCATACCCGAATACACTAACGCTAATGTTATTACGGCGCTCAAACTTTTGTATAATATTAGCATCGACGGCAACCGGGAATTCAATACCACTCCAATCGAGTTTTTTAGATTGTTCTTTTAGATATCGCGTGATTCTTTCAGGGTTGTCGCCGTCGCCTGTTGGGTTCAAGGCTCTAGTGATACACCATTTAAAACATTCATCGTCTTTGTTTTTCATATTAATAATGGCGTTTTTATTTGCCAAATAACTGGGAAGTTGAATATGTGAACTGCCCTTAAATGGCTTGTATACAAATATATCAATATCCAACTTCAAAACGACCTTGAATCGCCAATTACTACCACGCATCTGATAACTCGCCATGCTCTCCTTGATTTTATCCACTGCGATGGTATATATTTCCTTCACATCGGTTGCTTCTAAAATAATATATTGCTTTGATATAAAATTAGGTTCAGCCGTTACTATTTCACCAGTCTTCATATCTACCCTCTCCATTACACATACGAGATCGAGTTGAACTTTAAACCCTCGATTTTTCTTCATCAGCCTAAGTACTATCGGTCTTACATCTTTGAGAAAAGATGTGGCATCGATCTTGTTGTTGCTATCGATCGTGTATCTTTTTGTAGCCCCTCTGATGGCCCTCGCAGTCTCTCGAAGTTTGAACTTATGAATGGGTGGTTTTATTTGAGGTGGTAACTGACTAATCTCACTAGTCAACCAATCTGAAAAAGTAGCTTTATTTTTCCCCACAAATTTCCAAGTAGTAGACAAGAATGCCGTAAGTTCCTATTTTCCTAATCTTGAGTATCCTCGTGTGCCTCTCCGTTTCGCAATTTCTCGTAATTCTCGAATAGTCCCCGGAGTACGCGTTGGAGCCTTGATGTCTGGTGCCCTAGCGCCTAGTAGATCTCCCTGCTTTATGAACGCTATAAGTTCCGCTTTTGGTAGTTTCGAGTATCCTTTTTGTCTTCTTTGTTTTGGAATTTGTTGCAATTGTTTCAGATTATACGTTGTGTAGTCCATTTTATATTGGATTTTCTTGTCTTTAAGTCGAGTTGCATATTCCATTTTTCAGTTATTTTATATACACAAGAGAAAAAAAATTGTTATGATTAAGTGACTCATCGATACCATTAGTAATTCCCAATCACCCTATGACTCATCATCGAAACTACCGTGAATTCCTGGCGCGTGCTGGGTGGTTGGCAGAAGTTGAACCATGTTTTGGGTAGTTTTGGAAAAGTTGAACCATGGTTTAGGTCAATGGTAAAAGTTGAACCATGTTTTGGGTTTTGTGCACGCCGGATCAAGAAAATATTTTTTTTGGTCATTTTATATACACCAGGAAAAAAAAATTTGTGTGTTGGAAAAAGTTGAACCATGGTTATGGGGTAACATATTTTTTTGAACCATGGTTATGGGTCGGCATATTTTTTGAACCATGGTTATGGGTCGACATATTTTTTGAACCATGGTTATGGGTCGACATATTTTTTGAACCATGGTTATGGGTCGACATATTTTTTGAACCATGGTTATGGGTCGACATATTTTTTGAACCATGGTTATGGGTCGACATATTTTTTTGAACCATGGTTATGGGTCGGCATATTTTTTGAACCATGGTTATGGTGTAATGCCGCAGCCGCTTAATTTCCTATCTACTTATGCTAGACCGCATGCAAAACAAGCTCGAAATGGAGATTGCCCAGGAACAAGCGGGCTTTAGACCAAGAAGAGGTACAAGAGACCAGATTGTGAACCTCAGGATCATAATAGAGAAAGCAAGAGAAAGAAATCAACCACTCTACTTTTGTTTCATTGACTTTACTAAGGCCTTTGATAGGGTCCGACACGATCAGCTATGGCTGACCATGCTCGAAATGGGCTTTCCACCTCATCTAGTCCAGCTGCTAAGAAATTTGTACAGACAACAACGGGCAAATGTCAGAACAGACGACCACACTTCGGCATGGTTCAAGGTTAAAAAAGGTGTTCGACAGGGCTGCAACCTCTCCCCATGTCACATGTTTAACATTTTAGCAGAACAATTTATGCGAAAGGCACTAGCAGGTTTCGTCGGTGGATTCAGCATTGGCGGAAGAACCATCAATAATCTGAGATATGCGGACGATATCGTCCTACTGGCCACAACACCAGAAGAACTGCAAGAACTCGTGAAACAAGTCACAAGTGCTGCAGAAGAATATGGCATGTCGATCAACGTAACAAAGACGAAAGTTATGACGAACACTGAGGAGGTGCTCGAAACGGTGGTGGGCACGGAAAAACTAGAACAAGTGAATTCCTTTGTATATTTAGGGAGCAGGATAGCAAAAGATGGGAATTGTGTGAATGAGGTTAAATCAAGGCTAGCCATGGGGATGACTGTCATGACCAAATTGACGAAGATTTGGAAGAACAAATCAATCAGGCTTTGGTGTGGCCAGTAGCGACGTATGGATGCGAAGCATGGACTCTGAAGAAGGATGAAGAAAAGCGAATTCAAGCATTTGAGAACAAGTGTATCAGAAAGCTGATGAGAATTCAATGGACAAAAATGATGACCAACGAACAAGTGTATATGTCAGCGGGAGCCAGAAGAGGACTATTGGCCCACACCAAAATTCGAAAACTTCGATATTTTGGTCATAGCATGAGACAGCAAAACGATAGCATTGAAAGCAGCATCATGACGGGTTTTGTGGAGGGGAACCGAGGACGAGGAAGGCCGAGGATATCTTGGATCGACAACGTTCTGAACTGGACAGGACTTGTAGGCTCGGACTTAATGAGCGCGACAAGGGACAGAAGACTCTGGGCATTAAAGATCCATTCATGTAGCCAACCGTCGCGATGCGACGATGGCGACATGACATGACATGACAGATGATTGGAACTTCATACTTAGAGTACTTTACAATTGCTTAAAACAAATGATAAAATAAACGAATAGTTTAAAATTAAGAAATGAAAGCAACCCTTGAACAACGAACAAACTTTTTTATAACTATTTTTATTTTCATCTTGTAACCGTGTTTCGGCTTGTCAACATGATTTCTGATTAAACGAATATATATATAGGCCTATATATATATATATATATATATATATATATATATATATATATATATATATATATATATATATATATATATATATATATATAGGTGACCAGCGTGAAACCAACCATCTGCTCCAGCGCATATCAATCGCGCTCCAAATAAGAGACTCGATGTCTGATCAGTCCAGACATAGTGAGGCCTATGACCTTACGTTGAAAACGATCATTTTCAGTAGTCTGTGAATGAGTTTGTCAGTTTTTTTACGAAATAAACGTCTTGTAATATTATAAATAATAATAATAATAATAATAATAATATAATAATAATAATAATAATAATAACAATACTACTACTACTACTACTACTACTACTACTACTACTACTACTACTACTACTACTACTACTACTACTACTACTACTACTACTACTACTACTACTACTACTACTACTACTACTACTACTACTACTACTACTACTACTAACAATAATAATAATAATAATAATAATAATAATATTATTATTATTATTATTATTATTATTATTATTATTATTATTATTATTATTATTATTATTATTAACAGTAATGGCAATAGTAAAGGTAGGCTACAATAAATAATTCGGAATTACATTTCCAACTCTTTGAGTTTGTTTCTCGTTTGACTGTTATCTCAAACTAATTCCATTAAACAAAACACTTGATAAGTGCCAAAGCATAGTCGATACCATTCCGATTCCTGTATTGTCCCAAACATCGCAATAATGCGATATAGGCGTATTATCGGCAATCGCAAAGTTTTTCTTAGTATATCCTGACGCAATAGGACTACATAGATTTTCATGGAGAAGATTGTCTGCCTTTACAGTCTATTGAAGAAACTTGGTACACACCATCTACAGGGTGCACGGGCCATAAAAAAAGTAACCCCCTACGGTCTTTTGCCCATATCTTGGCCAGAAGTAAGAATTTCGAAATGAAATTTTACAGTCTTAAAGACAATTCATACTTACACATCATGGCCAGATTTCATCAAAATATTTCAAACTGAACAAAAGTTATACCCCTTTTAGTGAGGCCATCCACCTTTTTTTGACAATTCAAATATTTACCACTGCAAAAAGTGACAAAAAACCATTTTATTAAGTCACATCTCAAATAACTGTTGTGAAATGAACTTGTTGGTGCTTCACAACTTGTGTTCAATGTGCCCACCGCCAGTGCCAAAACTTCTTTTGAGTCTCTTTGCAAAGTTCTTGATGGCCCTGTTGATGCGTTCCAAAGGCAAATCTTCCCATGCATGTTAACTCCAAAATGCGCCCATCAATTCTCTTACCGCTCTTGGTTATGGTTGCAGATTGTGATTTTCTTCATCATAGCTCTCCGCAATTGATTATCAATCCATCGGGTTCAAATCCGGAGATTTGAGGTCATTGGCTTTCTCAATAAAACCAGAACAATCGAGCCGATCTCCGTTCATTTGCAGCAAATTTCTTGAATCTCAGTTTAACTCGCAATTTTTGCGCTCTCACTGTTTATCACAGTAAACGTTGCTCAATGTCTCTCATGCTCATGTACCTAATACTCTAGGATCTTGCTCAAGAGGTGTCTGAATACACATTTTGTCTGTCATTGACATCTTGGCCATTTTTTTTTATAAAATTTGAATTGCATTGATTTAAAAACAAAATTAATTATCTGGCAGATTCCTTATTTACCAACTTGATATATTGTCATCTTGCTAAGTGACTTCATAGTGATGTGCAGCTACGCTGGTACCCTGTTTCTGTCTAAAATAGTAATAATATTGATCATCTGGCAATATCAAGGCTATTAAATTTTTTTGATAACAATAATTATTTGAGATGAGACTTAATACAATCATGTTTTTGCTACTTTTGTTGCGTTACGCTTTTGAACCGTCAAAAAACGGTGGGTGGCCTCACTAAAAGTGCTATAACGTTTGTTCTGCTGGAAATATTTTGATGAACTCTGGCCAACATATGCAGATATGAATTGTCTTTAAGCCTCTAAAATTTCATTTCGAAATTCTTACTGCTGGCCAGGATATTGACCAGAATAATTAAATTGGTTTTTTGTTGCGTCGCGTTTTTGAATCGTCAAAACATCGGTGGGTGGCCTCACTAAAAGTGATATAACTTTTGTTCTGTTTGAAATATTTTGTTACAATTTGACCATTGTACGTAAATATGAATTGCCTTTAAGACTGCAAAGTCTCATCTAAAAATTCTTGTTTGGCCAAGATATTGGCTAAAAACCATATGGGTTACCTTTTTATGGCCCACCCTGTAGGCCTAAGAAAATCAGCGTACATATAACGTCATCATAACATGCAAATGAACGACCATCTATGACTATAAGAGAGGTTCATTAAAGACAGAAAGTCTATTATTATTATTATTTGTTTTACACAAGCTTTTAGGAAATGCAACCACACAAATCAGAATCCAAGAATCGCACACAGTACATATACAGCATGCAACAACAACAACAACAACAACAACAACAACAACAACAACAACAACAACAACAACAACAACAACAACAATATGTATTGACTATCATTACCTTCGTCGCTTTCATAATCCTCATCGTCGTCATCATCATCATCGTCGTCGTCATCATCATCATCGTCATCATCATCATCAACAACAACAACAACGGGATCGCATTAATTCGCTATGTTTACGGGCACAAAATATCTTTTCGATGACAATGTTTTGTAACTGGAACATTAATTGCAATCAGCACAATGAGAAGTATTATTCGTGCAATGGTTGTTGATGTTTAACGACAATGAACAGGCCCCCATTAAGGTAGGTGCTAAGGGTGCTGCAGCACCCGGGCTCGCAGCTTCGGGGGCCAGCATTTTCGGAAGTGATGAAATTTCTTAGCGAGAATGCTGCAACATTAACAATTAGGAAATAGTGGACGAAATATTTACAAAATTCTCCCACACTCGAGATTTCTTTGCTCGAACTGTTTATGAATTGGTTGAAATCGCAGGAACTTATTAAGCCTATTAATTAAATAGGCCTATTTATCGTTGGGAAGTGTGATGACTTTTCAACAGTGGTTTAATAAAGTTAAATATCAAGGTCCACGAATCTGGAATAATTTACCGGGAACTCTTAGAACTGTAAAACCCTTCTCCCACTTTAAACAATTAATCAGAGCACACATCGCAAAAATTATGTAGGCTATCTATAGTAATGTAGAAGTTAAATGTCGTTTATTCTTTTCTTTCCTTTTCTTTTCTTCTCTTTTCTTTTCTTTCTTTTGTATTATTTGTTTATTGTAAACTTCTTATATCATCTTCCAGCACTAATTGTTGATCTCCCAGTATCTTATAGGGTTAATCTTGAAAGTAGGGGTCCCTACCTAGCGGGATTTTCTCCCTTCAGGGGTAGCCTACCCATTGTATTCCATGAACTGTCAGTTGCATTGATTATGGTCTGTTATCACATTTGTTGAACTGTTTTACTGAACTGTTAAAAAGTAGAACTGTCTCGTGTACGATTGACGTGGGAGCAATTAAAAAACCTATATAGGCTATATTAGCAGCTCGACTTCAATTACAGGTAGGCCTATGCCATTGGCAATAATTTGCTCTGCTCGTATAGCCTATATGAAAGTTCGCAAGGCTTCGCTGTAGGCCTAATGCGAATCCAACTAAAGTCCAAACTCGTATCGACGAATTAATTATTGTCAAACTTAAACATGGAGGAATTCAATAAAATTAAACTTAGCCATGTAATATAATAATTTTAAATATTGATTTGAATTATTAATTTCATATAGGATATAATTATTGCTTGCCGTTCGTTACCGCTTGTCACCAGGTCCTGTAACTGTAGCCTACTCTAGCGCCTGAAGCTTTTTCATGGTAATAAATACGCCATAAGAAACCCATTCTTAGGTATAGTTCTTACGCATTAGTAAACATGGTAGGCCTATAGGGCTAGTCCTAATTATGTGCCGGGTGGACCAGTGGTTGATAGAAAGGGCCCAAGAGGTTGTCACAGCACCCGGGCCCGCACTAGCCTTAATGCGGCCCTGACAATGAATCATATAAAAGATGGGTTGCGTTGCCCTCCCCTTTCCCTAGGTTTGGGACTGGCACTGCCAAAGTATGAGCATTCGGAATGGTCGCTTATAATTATAGGTCGTTTCTCACGAAGACAGCTGCAGACGAGACCCACATTCATTCGAAACATGGGTAAACGTAATACATCACGATGCTTACAATGTCAGAATGATTAGAAGGAAGTTGAAAAGGAGGAGATGGAGGAGGAGGAGAAGGAGGAGGAGGAGGAGGAGGAGGAGGAGGAGGAGGAGAAGGAGGAGGAGGAGGAGGAGAAGGGCAAAATAGGAAGAGGAGGAGGAGGAATTATATGGAAAGGGTGTGGGACACGAGATGGAAGTTAATAGGGAAAGAAAGAGAGAAGAATTAAGGAAAATGGAAATACGATGACCTGCGTTGACAAAGGAGGAAACAGAAAGAAGAAATTTTCCACCTTATATTAGTGAACGATGCAATCGGTTAATAAAGTAGATCCTGGAGTACACAGAAATCACTCCGCCTATTATAATACTCCGCGACCAGAGTGAAACATCTGTAAATGAAAGACGTACTTACCCGTCGCCTGCATGGTCAAAAAACGAATGACATGTTATTGGCTTTGTGAAACAGTTTTTCGCCCGACAAATTCTCAAGAGCCACGAGCGATTTAAAAAAAGATATTCAAGGTCAACGATTAGGCCTAACCACGCACTGCAGGTCTAGAGCAGGAGCCTATAAATCTATAAGGCCCTTAAGTGGTATAGGCCGATGTAAAGATGGTCGTCGGTCGTTTCGGTCGCACTTTGAACCGCTTCGGTCGAAAGAGTTTTATCTGAAGTCAACACAAAGATGATAAAAAAAAATGGAGCGACGATGTCGTCGACGGCACATTTCTTTAACGTCAGCTGGTGCAAGATAATTGTGGGACGGTTTTATGACCACTGCAAGTCTCTCTCTTTGTCTGTGCGTGCGTATGTGTGTGTGCGTGTGTGCATGTGCGTGTGTGTGTGTGTGCGTGGAAGTAGAACAGCCGTCGAGTTAGTATAGGCCTAGACTAAAATATGAAGTGTTATCGACCTCATTTTTTGGTCCTTATCGCATCATATCGTACATGAGAATTTATAAAGAGTCTCTAACTGTCTAACAGCAGGCTACTATAATCAGAGGCGCTCTCACGTGACAGCCCCCCCCCCCCGAGGAAATAAGAAAATCTTCAAGCAGCGAAGGGTTGAAAATGCGCAATAAAATGGGCAATCTTCTGCTCTAAATTCACTAGAAGATTGCTCATTTCATTGCGCGTTTTCTTCGGTGTGCATTTTTCGTGCGCGCATTTTCGACTGTGCGCATTTTGTCAGCGTAGGCTACCTTTGACTATGCGCTTACACTTCCCACGCGCTTTTTGCAACGTCACCGAACAACAGCTGGCGTGACCGCTGAAATATAATTGCGTCGGTTTGTGATCAGTTACGGCGCAAAAGCAGGACAAGCCAAGGTGAATGCCCTGATAAAAAAGCCGTGCTGCACTGCCACACGGCTGTCAGACCTTTTGCCCAGGCGATATTTTATTTCGGGCATAAAACTGCCTCTGTACTGGTTATAGGCCTGCTTGTGCGAGTACCCTGGCTACGTCCTGTGTAAAAAACTTTATTTGAGGCATATATCGCCTCTGCACTGGCTATACTTATACACGAGTGCCCTGGCAAAAAATTCCGGCGCCGCCCGTTTTTGTGATACTGAACGTTTTGTGGACTTTAAGGCCATAATTCATCTGTGAAACTGACGTAATCATTTGTGTGCATGCAACGCGTGACTGCAAGTGCGAACTTTATGTCTAGTTGCCTTACGTAACGTCAACTATATAATGCTATTACTGCTCCAGTTTAAAACCCGAGACCTGCAGTGCTTTAAGTGCAGAAAAAGAAGTGCCCACAGGGACGCCCCTTACCTTTCCAAGCTGTGCTACTGGCCAATAATAAGTGGTCCCATGCAGGACTCCTGCCACTTATCATAGGCCAGCTGTACCGCAGGACGCGTCGTTCAGATTTGGGAATAGGTGCGTGGACGCTGTCCATGACGGTCCAGCCACACTCTGAGCTCTGCCGGATCTCTTTGTGACAGTGGCGTATAGCCAGGAATTTATGATGGGGGTTGAGGTTTTATGGCCTGGCCGGATGCCCTTCCTGACACCAAACCCAACAGTAGCACAGTAAATAAAAGGAAATAATGTAACAAAGTGAATAAAGTAAGAAAAGCAGTTGTTACCGCCAACAATTGTTTTGTTTTTCTTATTTATGTGGATAAATAACCTTTAAAAACTTTTCCCCCCAGCCAATGGGGTTTAAACCCCGAAACCCCCTTGGCTACGCCACTGCTTTGTGAACCTGGCAGTCACAAAGTGAGAGACTTTATTAAAAGCACTTCTACGAATATTTCGGTAACACGTCACGTGGGAATAATACAATAATCATAGGGCCTACCTTGTTCCGGGACCTTTTATAACTGAAACACCGCTCTATCCTTTCTCATCCTCGTGTATGGTAAAATACTTCTAATCAAAAGCAAATCAAATCAAACAAATTTTATTGATCCCAACAATGTACATTCAGTAACTTTATGCAATATGGACTTTTTTAAGGAAATGGAGTATAGGCCTTTGCGTGAGCCAATACATTTATCAAGTAAGAAGCAATCAGCCTGCGACTAACTTCTTAACGACAAACCAACTCTGGCCTTGCCTTGCAGTGGTCCATCTTGTCGCTTCATGACTCACTTTGCTTTGCAATGTTTGCATCTTGCCTGTTCATGGTTCGTCCAGCCGCGTAGCACGGTGTACATCCTTCTCTTGCACGATATCTTCTGCTTTATTCGCCAGATGTCTATGACGCTTCTTTGCGTCGTTTACTCAAAAATAATCTAGAGTTAGATGCAGGGCACCAATCTATTCACAAGCGCTGCGTCGAGAGAGGATGCCGAAAGATGTCCAGCATGGATCCAAGACCGACAGCCAGATAGACCAGAAACAGCTGCTGTAGCCTATATAGTTGTTTCAATTAAACGACACTCTGATAACAAAGGTCATTAATTAGCGTATCCCTCCTCCTTTATCTAGAAGTGGGACTGGCGCTGCGTAACACCGGCGACGTACTTACTTCCTTTTCAGTCAGCTTATTGTGAAGGCTATTCCACTGAGACTGCCCTCATATCCACGCTGGACAACATATTTTGTCTATAGACAACGGAAAAACCTTTCTGTATAGGCTATGTCTTGACCTCAGTGCAGCTTTCGATACCGTAGACCATCAACTACTTCTTTCAAAACTCACCAAAAGCTTCGGTGTCACTGGTACAGCCTTAAACTGGCTATAGCGTCTTATCTGGGTGACCGGAATCAGCAGGTGCGCATGGGTACCGCTCGCTCTTAACCCACTGTTTGCACTGCTGGAGTTCCACAAGGATCTGTCCTTGGTCCTCTATTATTCACAGTCTTTACCTCCCCAATTAATCGCATAGCTAATCACTTTGGTGTCCAATTACAGCAGTACGCGGACGACATTCAGCTCTATATTGCTCTGTCACACTCTGATCAGTCTGGCAAACTTAGACTTGAGGAGTACCTTTCATCTTTGTATGCCTGGTTCTGTTTTAATGGTTTGGCTATAAACCCAGACGTTGTCCGTGTTGGGCACGACAGACAATAACCCCTGGGCAATTCCCCCCTTGATTTAGCCTATAGGACATTAACCCCCGGACAATTCCCCCTTTGCTGCGCATAGCCTATTTATGTAGGTATTATTTGCTCAAACTTAGGTTAATTATCTAGTTCGCGGTGTTGTGTCAACTATATAGTTAGTGTCGTATGGGTAAACATCTGTCACTGTCATTCAGGCGTGAACTTATAGCTTGTTAGTGTCGTTCAGTCACTCCGATATGAAACTAATATCTGTTGGTGCAATTTAGGACAGAATGAATCCTTGTCATGAATCCAGCTTCCATTTAGGCAAAAATTCGTTTCCAGCTTCTATTTAAGTAAAATTTGTATCAATCCGGTTTCTATTTAGCGAGAATTCTTTTCATCAATTCAACTTGCGTACTTAGGAACGGCAGTTTATAGCACAACCACTTATACGCAATATGTTCTACCAGGGGATTGTCCATTTGTCCTACTCTAGGGGGGTAATGTCCGGAGGTTATTGTCCGGGGGTTTTGTACAGGGGGGAAATGTCGGCACCCCGGACAGTAGGCTTACTTTTCGGATGCATGTAACTAACTTTTGTAGATCATGCTTTTATCACATCAGGCCAATACGCCACATTAGGTAGGCTCTGATTAAGGTAGCCTGTTCCCTTGACTCCTCTCGCCTTGATTATTCTAATGCGATTTTTGTTGGCATTTCTGACTCTGAGCTCCCTAGGCTGCAACGCATCCAAAACTCCTTAGCTCGAGCCGTGCTGCAAGTCCCACTATGATCAAGTTCTTCAGTTTTACTTCTCCAGCTGCATTGACTTCCTGTCGAGTTCAGGATTAAATTTAAATTGGCCTGTTTAACCTACAAATCCCTCACCACCAACACACCTCCCTACTTTCAGGCACTGCTATAGGCTACTCCTTACATTCCTCCTCGTTGCCTGCGATCATCAAGCATGGGTCTTTTAGCTGAGCCTCGATGCAGAACTGTTATGGGCTCGCGTGTATTCCATGCCTCTGCTCCTAAAGAATGGAATCTACTTCCACTCTCTCTTCGTTGCTCAAATTCACTCCCTACCATCAAAAAAAGACTAAAAACTCACTATTTCTTCTTGGCTTTTAAGTATTTGACTGTCCAAAAAGATAAAGTTCTTAAGAGCTGTAATAGGCCTATGCCGAGCAAATTTCTGTCCCGGATAACGGCCTCTGTTGTCATAGACCCTGGTCAAATCGGATCCATCCATCATTTGGCTATCTAATTGCATCTTCCTCTGGTGGCTGACTATCCGCATCTCAGATTTACATTTCGGTGTGACCTTGCGCGCATAAGAAATTTATGTAATGATAAAAATAATAACAAATAATAATAGCGGGATGGCTGATGCATTAAGTGGAGGAGAGGCTTGAGGCAAGCAATGATGAGTGATTGACTGCGATGATAGAGGAACCGAGTATTTGTGTTTTTTAAGCATTCACGAGGTGGCAGTGCTGTCGCATGTTCTCCTTGACTGAACAAGCGAGCAGCTAAAGATAACGAATACTGTTAGAAGCTGTATTAGCCACGGCACAGAGTGTAGGAAAATAATTGCCTGGAGGTCTTACCCAATACCCAGTGCTTCAAGTGTAGAAAAAACGAAAAAAGAGCTGTATTATGTCAAACAATTTTTTTCAAGGGCAACGACCTCTGTTGTCATAAGCCCTCGTCAAATCTGGATCCATCCAGAAAAGATGAATTGCCTGGACGCCCGTCACTTCTTCAGGCTCTGATGTCCAAATAAGTAGCACGACGGCTTTGAGATTTTAAAATAAGCGCCTGGACGCCGTACATGACCGTCTAGCCACACTTTAAGACCTGCTCTTACCTTTCCATGCTGGCGCTACGGTGCCATGGATGGAGGTGGGTGACCCTATTACTAGCCCTTTTGGACGTTAGCGCAGCATTCAACACGGTCGATTGTGATATATAAATTAAAAAGCTCTCTATCTCATTTGGACTCCACTTGAGTGGATCACATCTTCTTTAGCAGGGCGGTCCATGCAGTTGCGTGATCTTGGGAGAAAGTAGGTCACCCTGGGCCCCGGCTACATTTGGTCTCCCAGAAGGCTCTGTCCTGGCTTCCTTACACTTCTGACATCGACACGCTCTTAACATCTTATACGGCGTGCTACACCAGCTGTATGCAGATGACACTCGAGCATATGTGCACTGCCCTCCACTCGCAGCCATTGAGATCGCCCGCACCATACAACAAGCAATGGGGACCCTCACAGATTGAATGTCCTCTAACCGACTCCGCCTCAACGCCCAAAAAACCCAATTCATTTGGCTGGACACTATAATTATTGACAACAGCTGGCTAAGCTCGACCTGAGCGTTCCCTCTCCTCAATTCTATGAATTTTCTTCCGTATAGTGCTTGACCTTGGGGCGCTCCTGGACTCTGAACTCACCCTTGCATCTCATATAGATCAGGTGTGCCGGAGCTGCAGATATACTATACCAACTGCGGCAGCTCAGGGTCATTGCTCGCTCTTTGACTTTTATAGCTGCAAGTATAGGCCTATATAAATGCATGCAAATAAATTCAGTTTTCACACAATTCATTTTCATTCACCATTCTTGTCGATCTATTCTTTGCTTTTCCCCTGATTTCTGTGTAACCTCGTTCATTGTCTCTACGTGTCCATGCATCAGCCAATCCAACATCATCTTTCTCGGTCTTTCTGGTGGTTTCTTTCCCTCCATTCTTAATCCCTCGAGTACAGTCCTCAAGAGTGAGTCTCCTTCAACATGTTACATGTGTCCCAGCATGCAGTTCCTCTTCCGTATTTTATCCCATGGCAATCAGCGATCTTTCTTCTTGCACCAGTTGCAGCACCTCCTTATTGATTTTTTTTAGCCTATCCAACTAATCTTGGTCGTTCTTCTCCACGACCACATTATTTCTTTTAAAACTTCAAGTCTTTCCACTTCTGCTTTTCCCGTATATATAGTCCACGTTTCTGCTCCATAGTGCCACGCTCCATATATATTTATATATATATATATATATATATATATATATATATATATATATATACGAGACTTTTTATGGAGGGGAAGTAATGAATGGGTAGATAGTGACATAGAAGGCAATGGAAGTAGAGGCAATGTGGTGGAGCAAGGTTATAAGGGATGGGAATGTAATTGTAGCCTACACATATGTTTGGTGGGGTAACAGTCCGAAAGACTCATGATATAATATAGAGGCTATAGATATATATATATATAGCATACACATGAGTTGTTCCCACACATTTTCCACGCAGTAAGGCTAACAGTCTACTTCGCAAAGGTCTTTATTTACCACTTACCACCAATGAACCGATTAACGTTTGATTAACGCCAGAAAAGCAATTAGAGTAATTAATTAGAAATTACTGAACGGTCGAATCAAATGACTTCATCTGTTTAATGTTCGGCCCAACCTCCGTTTAAACAGCTTCATTCTGATTGGACGAATCGATGCCCGCCTTCGCGGCGCTTGTCCATTCATCGCCGGACTGGCAATCAATCTCTTCAACCATTGGTTGGTGTATGTGCTTGATTGAGATCGGTTGATTTGGATTCTGTTCGTGTAGTAATTGAACCCAGAGTCACTTGCGTTGGATAAATTGCACGAAGGTTCATTGTCGAGATTTGGAAGCAAATTAATTCAGAGGTTTCGTTGAGTTTTGTTGAAGAATATTCTTTGTCTGAAGAAATCAACTAATTCTGGAGACACCCTCGGATGCATGGTAACCATGGTAACGGATGTTCTATGATTGCGACATCGCGGGTTCAAAGATGGCGACTACATCCGGTCGTAAGAGATCGTCGCTATTCACAATAGAATCGATTGTTGGAAAATCCACTTCTCCCGCTCCATCTCCTCCTCCATCTCCTCTTCCATCTCCTCCTCCATCATCTCCTCCTCCATCATCTCCTCCTCCATCATCTCCTCCTCCATCTTCTCCAATCGACGGCCATGATTCTAACCCGACTTCAGCGTCCGATGTGTGCGACCAAGCAACCATTCCTGGGTTGTCCGTGTTTGCGGGGGTCAACCAGCGCTGTCCTCTTCCGCCCTACGACGACGCCCTCCTCGCCGCTGCTCTTCTCGGTCCCTTCGTCCGCAGCAGGGAGACGTACCCCCTGCAGGGTTCGACGCAATCGGTTCTAGGTGTCCCGGGTCTCTCCCTGCAGGGCGGAGGTCGGATAAATCTGGACCGCGAAGGATCAGAGTCTCAGAGGATGTTGTTCAGGTATGTCGATGGAGGATCGCTGGTCAAGGACTGCATGCATGTCTCATGGAGGAGATCGTCGTCTTCTTCTGCGGATGAACTCTTTCCGTTGCTGCCTGCATGGTCGAGTGGATTTTCTATCAGGAGGAGGAATGCAACATCCGCAGCTGCTGCATCTCTCTCATTCCATGGACCACGGATCACAGGTCAATATATACATATATATATATATACATATATATAGTCATGGATGTATTGTATACATACAGAAGAATTAACAATTGACGCTGCATGGGAGGGAAGGAGGTAGGGAGCAAGGGACGGAGGGAGGGAGGTATATATATATATATATATATATATATATATATATATATATATATATATATATATATATATACATACAATATCTATGCATAGCTATATAGATCTACTTACTTTTGTTAATGTAGGCCTACATGCACACGAATGAGGCTGGTCATATTATATATATATATATACATATATATATGTATATATATATCATATTATATAATCTCAGTCACCTGCAGAAAGAGCAAGTATATATACATATGTATATATATATACATATATATATATGTATATATATAATATACATGCATCAATTATGACGTATGATTAATAGTTGCACAGTGTTGCTTAATTGCAGGTGACTGTACTGCTGCTGCTGCTGCTGCTGCTGCTGCTGCTGCTAGTGGTAACCTTGACGACCTGACGTCGACCTTCTCCTGTTTCCATGGATACCGGAAGCCAAAGCGAATCCGAACTGCGTTCTCCCCCAACCAACTCGTCCGACTGGAACAGGCATTCGACGGGAATCAGTATGTCGTAGGACAGGAACGGAAGGACCTTGCAGTCAGTCTCAACCTCAGCGAAACTCAGGTTTATAGACATATAAATTTTATATATAATTATATTTTATATATATATATATAAATTATCCTATATAGATAGACATCGACCTATTTATAAACAACTCGCTTATATATATATATATATATATACAAGAACGTGGATAATTATAAATACGTCGTCCCCCACCCAAGAAAAAAATGTGCCAAAAAAGTTAGTCATAAAATTTTCGCTCAAAGGGTGCCGTCGGCGTCGTCGTCGGCGTCCGGATGAGCGGTTACCGTCCACGGTATAAACGAATATAATAATAATAAAAGGCCATTCACCTCCCCCCCGAAACTTAAATTTCACACCCCAAGCAAGCTAGGGGTTATAGTAGATTAAATACTGCCGATGTTGCAGCATACATGTATAGTATACGCAGTAAGGAAGATGAACAGGTTATACGTTATGGAAAGAACGCAAATCAGTGAAGATATATTAATCACAAATTCGCAGCAGTCATGCTCTGCAGATGCATGTGTATTGTGTAATTTAGATATAACATGGATGCACATATAACTATATAGGAAAGGAAACACGAACTAAACCCATGCACGGGCTTTAAATATTTAAGGGATTCGAACCGCATGTACCGTATAATATAGCATTTCAAGATATATATATATATACATATATATATACATATACATATATATATATATATATAGTGTGTCATCCATTTTACTATAAAACTCCTACCTATAGGCTATAGACATCTGCGTATACATGCATGGCCTTTAAATGCTTTGTACTTACCGAATCTGTTTTCTGTATGGAAGTTTAAATTAATGTAATTATACGTTAATCGCGGATCTAATAAGATAGGCCTACCGAAAACCATGTTGCTCCTAAATCCGACTTAATTATATATAATTATATATTATATCTATATAAGTATATACATGTATATAAGTATTATATATATACAACACATGTAAATAGTCGCATTCATAAACACATATACAGGGTGCGCCAAAAAAAGTAATCCCCTACGGCTTTTTATCAATATCTTGGCCAAAAATAGGAATTTTCAAATCCAGTTTTACGGGCTTGAAGGTAATTCATATCTACGTACAATAGCCAAATTTCATAGTCATGTGTGAAACAGAACAAAAGTTATATCACTTTTAGTGAGGCCACCCACCGGTTTTTGACGATTCAAAAACGCGACGCAACGAAAAGTAACAAAAAACCAATCTAATTATTCTGGCCAATATCTTGGCCAAAACTAAGAATATCGAAATGAAATTTTACAGGCTTAAAGAGAATTCATACCTGCACATGGTGGTCAGATTCCATCAAAATATTTCAAACAGAACATAAGTTTTACCACTTTTAGTGAGGCCACCCCGTTTCTTGACGATTCAAAGACGTAACGCAGGAAAAAGTAGCAAAAACACGATTTTATTAAGTCTCATCTTAAATAATTGTTATCAAATAGCCTTGATATTGCCAGATGATCATTATTGTTACTATTTAAAAAAGAAACAGGGCACCAGCGTAGTTGCGCGCCACTGAGAAGTCACTTAGCAAAATGACGATCAAATTGGTAAATAAGGAATCTATCAGCTTAATCAACAGGTCCATCAAGAACTTTGCAAAGAGACTCAAAAGAAGTTTTGGCACGGGTGGTGGGCGCATTGAGCACAAGTTGTGAAGCACTTCCAAGGTCATTTGACAACAGTTATTTGAGATGAGACTTATAAAATCGTGTTTTTGTTACTTTTTGTTGCGTTTCGTTTTTGAATCGTCAAAAAACGGTGGGTGGCCTCACTAAAAGTGGTATAACTTTTGTCCTGTTTGAAATATTTTGATGAAATCTGAACATCATGTGCAGATTTAAATTGTCTATAAGCCTGTAAAATTTCATTTCGATATTCGTAAGTTTGGCCAAGATATTGGCAAAAAACCTAATTTTTGTTGCGCTTCGTTTTTGAATCGTCAAAAAACGGTGGGTGGCCTCCCTAAAAGTGGTGTAACTTTTGTTCCGTTTGAAATATTTTTTTGTAATTTGACCATTGTACGTAGATATAAATTGCCTTTAAGACTGTAAAGTTTCATTTAAAAATTCATATGTTTGGCCAAGATATGGGCTAAAAACCGTAGGGGATTACTTTTTTTGGCGCACCCTGTACATGCATATATATATGTACACTACAGAAAATATGTATGCATAGCTATACTTATGTTAATATACAGGGTGCGCCAAAAAAGACCCCTCTAGGTTTTTTGCCCATATCTTGACCAAAAGTAAGAATTTCGAAGTGAAATTTTAAGGGTTTATATATATACAATTCATATTTACACATCAAGGCCAGATGTCATCAAACTATTTAAAACACAACAAAAGTTATACCACTTTTAGTGAGGACACCCACCATTTTTTGGCGATTCAAAAACGAAACGCAACAAAAAGTAACAAAAATACGATTTTATTAAGTCTCATCTCAAATAACTGTTGTCAGATAAGCTTGGTAGTGCTTCACAACTTGTGTTCAATGTGCCCACCACCAGTGCCAAAACTTCTTTTGAGTCTCTTTGCAAAGTTCTTGATGGACCTGTTGATTAATCTGACAGATTCATTATTTACCAATTTGATTGTAGTAGATAAGAAGTGGATAAACTGGGGGGTTTTCATCCCAAACAGCCTTAATATTGTTCATTATATCCTTACCATAGGTTCAATTTAGCGTGCCCAACCTATGACAAGGATGAAACCCGTCCCCTAGCGTGCACAACCCCGTAACCAACCAAGAGAATATTCGCCATCCTATGCCAGGGATCGAACCTGCGACATTGCGTGCACGAAACAATACGCAAGGAAGAAAATATACACCTACCTAAACCCAGGCCACAATATTTGTATCGGTTAATACAGACACGACTCATGCTACGCCACAGCTGTAGACTGAATAGGAACGATAAAAATAAGGCTGAAGAGGATGCATGCTAATTGTAAACAAAGACCCATTCAATGCCAAAGCACACAGTGAAATGGAAAACCCAGGCTTCGCTATAATGAAAGTGGAAACAACACTCTATCTGCAAATCATATTATTATCTTAGGCCTTCTAATAATCTTCATCATCGTCGTTGTTTTCATCATCATCATCATCATCATCATCATAACACGAAGCCACTTACCTCAGATAAGCCTACATTACGTGATGAATAAACAACTGCCGTTTCGCTACTGGGGCCTACAGAAACAAAATCACGCGCTGATGTATTAGTCATTATCACACGCAGCTGAGGCTTAATGAATGCAGGCTAGGATGAACGCATAATGGAGGCGGTCCTTCCAATAAGCCGTAACCAATCGTCACACGAATAGCTTGATATCCAAAACCGCACTTCCGTCAATGTTCCGGTTAGTTGACGAGCTGACCGATTTCTTGACAAACTCACCTACTTCTTGACGGAAGTGATCTATTTATAAACAGCATTATGGAACGTGTTATCAGCCGAGCGACCCGCAGTTTTAAAGATACGTTATAATCACTTGAGCACTATCTCTGTATTAGTAGTAGGAAAAAGGATGATATAGCATAAACAACCACATAACATAACATAACACGCGCCTATGACTCATCACGTCAGGAATTCACGACAGTTTCGATGAGACAACACACAATTTTATTTTTTCTCTTGCGTATATAAAATGACCGAAAATATTTTCATGAAACAGCTAAAGGGAACGTCCATTCAATATAAAATGGAGTATTCGAAGAAAACTGTTATAGAATTGAGAAAACTTGCCAAGCAAAGCGGCTTAGTTGGATACACGAGACTACGCAAAGCAGACTTGGTTGCTAAAATTGAAGCTCACGAGGCACAAACACGAATCCCCTCATATTTTACGTCAATCTCACCAGATACCAGCCTGCAGATTGAAAACCCAGCTCAAGCGTCTGTACCAGTCTCAGCAGTACGAAAATTATTCAACAAAACTAAATTAGCGCTTAGTGAATGTGTTGAGGCGATTGGAAGGAAGATACCTAAGGAGCCAATGAAATTCGTAAAGGCGCAGATGGGGGTAGCGCAAACAAAAATTACCTCATTTTTTAGGAAAGTAATTAATAAACCAAAGTTTGAAATTCGCCAAACGGCTTCAGCTATCAAAGGTTTCACGAAACAATACACGGTAGCGGGGGTTAGCGGTATTGATGCAATGTCTTTTCTTGACATCATTCATACACAGGTGGTAGACTTGTTAACTAAAAATCGCCAGACTAAGGTTAATTTTGTCCTCACCTGTGCAATGGAGCGCGTTGACATGAAGACTGGAGAGGTAGATTCAAGCGATTTTCCATTCGTTTCAAAGACTGAGGTGATTCTAGACTCTACCGATGTAAGTGAAATTTATAACGGTGCGAAAGATAAAATTATTGAGTCGATGGCTGCCTTCCAAATGCGTGGTAGCAACTGGCGACTCAAAGCGGTTCAAAAATTAGATATTAACACGGTTGTTTATAAACCGTTGAAAGGTGGTTCTTACATCCCACTACCGAAATTTTTAGCGAGTAAAAAGGGAATTATTAATATGAAGAACGAAGATTCGCAATGTTTCAAGTGGTCTGTGATAAGAGCATTGAACCCAGTTGATGATCATCCGGGAAAAATTACGAAAGAATTAATTAGACAGTCTGAGAAACTTAATTGGGTTGGTATCGAATTCCCGGTAGCGGCGGATGCTAATGTGATAGGTAAGTTTGAGAGAAATAATAATGTTAGTATTAATGTTTTTGGTTACGAGGAAGACGTAGGCCTATACCCACTATATTTATCAAAACACGAGAACGATAAGTGTGTTGATCTCTTACTTATTTCTGAAGGTGAAAAGAAGCATTATTGTTGGATCAAAAATTTCAACAGACTGATGGCGGTGCAAACAGACAAGTCTACTCATTCAAAGCACTATTGTAAAAGATGTTTTCAGGGATTCAGAAAGCTAGATTCGCTTCATAAACATACCGAGTACTGTTCCCAACATGCAGCACAAAAGATAGAACTCCCAGAACCAGGAACTATGTTGCGGTTTAAAAATTATTATAGAAAAATGCGTGTGCCCTGGTCGATCTATGCCGACTTCGAGAGCCTGATCAAACCTATCGACACTTGCCAACCCGACCCTAGCACATCCTATACCAACAAATACCAAAAGCATGTTCCGAGTTCTTTCTGTTATTTTATAAAATGTTTCGATGATGATCTATATTCGCAAGCCCCTGTAACATTCACAGCGAAGAGCGAAGATGATGATGTAGCCCAGATATTTATTGACAGTCTTGTAGAGAAAGTAAAAGATATTTATAATCGATTTAAATTTCCAAAGAAAATGATATTCGGAAAGAAAGACGCGGACCTATACAACTCGGCTACTGTTTGCCACATCTGCGAAGACAAACTGGGCGAGGACCGAGTAAGAGATCACTGTCATCTTACTGGAAAATTTAGAGGCGCCGCTCATGAAAAATGTAATCTAAGCTACAAAGTCCCCAAGTTTTTCCCAGTAATATTACACAATTTATCTGGATATGATAGCCATCTTTTCGTGAAGAAATTACGAGGTGGTGATAACGAAAACATTAAGTGCATTCCCTGCAACGAAGAAAAGTACATCTCATTTAGCAGAGAAGTTGTAGTCGACAAGTTTATTGACAAAGAAGGGAAAGAGAAAGAAGTAAAACGAGAATTACGATTCATCGATAGTTTTAGATTCATGCCGGCGAGTCTTGACGCTTTATCGAGGAACCTAAGTAAAGATCAGTGTAAAAATATAAGCAAGTACTACTCCGGCAATCAACTCGATCTCTTGCTTAGAAAAGGGGTGTATCCGTACGACCACGTTTGCTCCATCGATCGGTTAAATGAAACAGAACTACCACCAAAGTCGGCATTCTTTTCGAGACTAAACGACTCGGACATCAGTGATGAAGACTATAACCACGCACAGGTAGTATGGAAAGAATTTGGTTTCAAAACATTCAGAGAATATCACGATTCATATAACGTGTCAGATGTTCTCATATACTCACCGATGTCTTTGAGAATTTTAGAGATGTATGTTGCGAGAACTATGGCCTTGATCCCGCCTGGTATTACACTTCTCCAGGTCTTGCTTGGGATGCCTCATTAAAGTTGACTGGAGTAAACTTGGAATTATTAAGCGACTACGATATGATACTAATGATTAAGCATGGGATAAGAGGTGGTGTTAGCACAATTTCACATCGTTATGGACAGGCAAATAATAAGTACTTGCAAACGTTTGACGATAGCAAACCTTCATCATTTATAACCTATTTGGACGCTAACAATTTGTATGGATGGGCAATGTGTAAGAAACTACCAACCCACGGGTTTCAGTGGATGACTGATGATGAGCTAAACGACTGGAGATCGATACCATGTATATTGGAGGTGGACTTGGAATATTCGAAAGATTTACACGATCTTCACAATGACTATCCTCTCGCCCCTGAGAATATTACGCCTGAAACTTCGGCTGTACCTAAACTCATCCCAAATCTGAATGACAAAGTAAAGTACATAACCCATTACGAAAATTTAAAACAGTATGAAAGCCTAGGCCTGAAGATTACTAAAATTCATCGTGGAATTAAATTTGAAGAAAGCGCCTGAGTAGTAGGAAAGTGGATATTCTAGCTCATTCAACCCAAACCATGGTTAAACTTTTACCAATCAACCATAACCATGGTTCAAAAATATCCCGACCCATAACCATGGTTCAAAAATATCCCGACCCATAACCATGGTTCAAAAATATCCCGACCCATAACCATGGTTCAAAAATATCCCGACCCATAACCATGGTTCAACTTTTACCAACACACAAATTTATTTTTTTTCCTGGTGTATATAAAATAACAAAAAAATTTTTTTTCTTGATCCAGCATGCACCACCCATAACCATGGTTCAACTTCTACCAACCACCCATAACCATGGTTCAACTTCTACCAACCACCCCAGCACGCGCCTATGACTCATCATGCGGGGAATTTCCAGTAGTTTCGATGATGAGTCACTTAATCATAAAATTTTTTTTCTCTTGTGTATATAAAATAACTGAAAAAATGGAATATTCAACTCGACTTAAAGACAAGAAAATCCAATATAAAATGGACTACACATTGTATACTCTGAAAGAATTGCGACAAATTCCTAAACAAAGAGGACAAAAAGGATACTCAAAACTACCCAAAGCGAAACTTATCGCGTTCATAGAGCATGGAGATCGACTAGGCGCTCGGGCACCAGACATCAAGGCTCCAACGCGTACTCCCGGCACTGTACGAGAATTGCGAGAAATTATAAAAAAGAGACACCAAAAAGGATACTCAAAATTAGGAAAAGAGGGACTTAAGGCATTATTGTTTAATCATACTTGGAAATTTTTGAAGACGAAAAATCAATCTTTCCCAGATTGGTTGGCTAGTGAGATTAGTCAGTTACCCCCTCAAGTAAAACCACCCGTTCATAAGTTCAAACTTCGAGAGACAGCGACGGCTATCAAAGGGTTTACAAAAAGATACACGATCGAGGGCAACAACAGGATCGATGTTGAATCTTTTCTCAAGGCGGTAAGATCGCATGTAGTTAGGCTGTTAACGAAAAATCGAGGGGTAAAAGCTCAACTCAATCTCATGTGTGTAATGGAGAAAATAGACCTGAAATCCGGCGAAATAACAACGGCTGAGCCTAATTTCAAATCAAAGACTGATATTATTTTAGAAGCAACCGATGTGAAGGAAATATATACCAACGCAGTGGATAAAATTAAGGAGAGTATGGCTAGTTATCAGATGCGGGGTAGCAATTGGCGATTCAAGGCCGTTTTGCACTTGGATATCGATACAGTGGTATACAAGCCATTGAAAGGTAGTTCTTATATTCAGCTTCCCGAGTATTTAGCAAATAAAAAGGCCATTATTAATATGAAAAACGAAGATGAAGAATGTTTCAAGTGGTGTATAACAAGAGCCGTAAACCCAGTTGACAAGAATTCAGAAAGAATCACGAAAGAATTAATTAGACAGTCTGAGGAGCTTAATTGGTCTGGAATCGAATTCCCTGTAGCAACGGATGCTAATGTGATAAGTAAATTTGAGAGAAATAATAACATTAGTATCAATGTTTTTGGTTATGAAAAAGATGTTAGCTTATTCCCAATATACATATCAAAACACGAGAATGATAGGTGTGTTGATCTCTTACTTATTTCTGATGATGAAAAGAAGCATTATTGTTGGATCAAGAATTTCAACAGACTGATGACAGCGCAAACAGACAAGTCTACTCATTCAATGCACTATTGTAAAAGATGTTTGCAGGGATATAGAGAGCTAGGTTCGCTTAAAAAACACATCGAGTACTGTTCCCAACATGACGCTCAACGAATAGAACTCCCAAGCCCAGGAACTATGTTGAGTTTTAAAAATTATTATCGAAAAATGCGAGTACCTTTTATTATCTATGCGGATTTTGAATCCTTCATTAAACCGATCGATACATGCCAACCCGATCCCAGCACGTCTTACACCAATAAATACCAGAAACATACTCCTAGCTCGTTTTGTTACCACATAAAATGTTTCGACGATGACCTGTATTCACAAGCTCCTGTAACGTTCACAGCGAAGAGCGAAGATGATGATGTAGCGCAGATATTTATTGACAGTCTTATAGTGGATATAAAAGATATTTATAATCAATTTAAATTCCCAAAGAAAATGATATTTGGAAAGGACGACAAGAAGCTATACAAATCGGCTACTGTTTGCCATATATGCGGGGGTGAGTTCTTTGTTGATGATGATAATGATAATAACATGCGAGTAAGAGATCACTGTCATCTTACTGGGAAATTCAGAGGCGCCGCTCATAAGATTTGTAATCTAAAGTATAGAGTCCCCAAATTTTTCCCCGTTGTATTCCATAATCTAACCGGCTACGATAGCCATCTATTCGTAAAGAAATTACGAGGTGGTGAAAATGAAAATATTAAATGCATACCCTGCAACGAAGAAAAGTATATCTCATTTAGCAGAGAGATCGTAGTCGATAAGTTTATTAACAAAGAAGGGAAAGAGAAAAAGGTCAAGCGTGAATTACGTTTCATCGATAGTTTTAGATTCATGCCAGCGAGCCTCGACGCCTTATCGAAGAATCTAAGCAAAGACCAGTGTAAAAATATAAGCAAGTACTACTCCGGCAATCAACTCGATCTCTTGCTAAGAAAAGGGGTGTATCCGTACGACCACGTTAGCTCCATCAATCAACTGAATGAAACAGAACTACCACCAAAGTCAACATTCTATTCGAAACTAAACGACTCGGGCATCAGTGACGAAGACTACGAGCATGCAAAAACGGTATGGAAAGAATTCGGTTTCAAAACATTCAGAGAATATCATGACTTGTACAATCTTTCGGATGTTCTCCTGCTCGCCGATGTCTTTGAGAATTTTAGAGACGTCTGCATGAAGAACTACAACCTGGATCCCGCCTGGTATTACACTTCTCCTGGACTAGCATGGGATGCCTCATTAAAGTTGACTGAAGTAAAGTTAGAATTATTGAGCGATTACGATATGATACTAATGGTCAAGCATGGGATAAGAGGTGGTGTTAGCACAATTTCACATCGTTATGGGCAAGCAAACAACAAGTACATATCATCGTTTAATGAAAGCAAACCTTCAACATTTATAACCTATTTAGATGCTAACAACTTGTATGGGTGGGCAATGTGTAAGAATCTTCCAACTCACGGGTTCAAGTGGATGACAAATGATGAGCAAAACGACTGGAGATCGATACCGTGTATATTGGAGGTGGACTTGGAATATCCCAAAGATTTACACGATCTTCACAATGACTACCCTCTTGCCCCTGAGAATATCACGCCTGAATCTTCAACGGTTCCTAAACTCATCCCAAACCTGAATGACAAAGTAAAGTACATAACCCATTATGAAAATTTGAAGCAGTATGAAAGCCTAGGTTTGAAGATTACCAAAATTCATCGAGGAATTAAATTTGAAGAAAGCACCTGGTTGAAAAAATATATTGATCTAAATACCAATCTGAGGACCAAAGCCACAAACGATTTCGAGAAAGACTTTTTCAAACTTATGAATAATAGTGTGTTTGGCAAAACTTGCGAAAATATAGAGTCTCGAGTAGATATTAAGCTGGTTTCAAGCGAGAAGCAGGCCATAAAACTAGCGGCTAAAACGAGTTACGACAGTCGGACTATTTTTGATCAAAACCTAATTGCCATTCACATGAAGAAGACTTCGTTGCTCTATAACAAGCCAATATATCTTGGTATGTGCATCCTAGACTTGAGTAAAACTTTGATGTATTCTTTTCATTATAATTACATCAAGGACAAGTATGGAGATAGAGCTAAACTGTTATTCACCGATACGGATTCGCTAGCCTATGAAATAAGAACCGTTGACTTTTACGCTGATATAGCCCCTGATGTTCACCGCATGTTCGATACGAGTGATTACCCTAAAAACCACCCCTCCGGTATAGAACCTGGAGTTAATAAAAAGGTGATTGGTATGTTTAAGGACGAAGCCGCGGGTAAACAAATTGAAGAATTCGTGGGACTTAGATCCAAGTTGTATTCGTATATGATGGCCGGCGTAGATCATAAAAAATGCAAGGGCGTTAAGAAAAACGTTGTCAAGAAAACCATAACCCACGATGATTATAAAGAATGTCTGTTTACGAGGAAAGAACAGTCAAGAAAGATGAATGTAATCAGATCCCATCTTCACGAAATTTACACCGAAGAAGTAAACAAAGTTGCACTGTCCGCTGCAGACGATAAGCGGGTAATAATGGAGGACGGGATTCATACTTTGGCATATGGACATTACTCGTTGAAAAATACTTAGATCTAAAGAAAAAAATATTCTATAAAATGGCTGAATCAAAAGTATGCACCAATTGTAAAATGGGAAAAAGCTTGGATGAATTTTACAAAGACAAACGTAATAAGAGCGGCTATTTTGCTTATTGTAAAATGTGTGCCAATATCAAAACGAAGGAACTTAGACAAAACTACTCGGAGCTTGAAGTGAGGGAAACAAAAGAAAGAAAAGTTTGCTACCGCTGTAAGAATGAAAAGATCATCTCGGAGTTTGTAAAAGATAGATCATGTAAAGATGGGATTAATAAAGAATGCAGGGAATGTAAATATAAAAGAAACAACGCGTATTCCAAAGCTCGAAAGCTATATGATCCTAAGTTTAAACTACTTAAAAGTATGCAGGGCAGGCTTAGAGAAGCATTAAAAGGCAAGTCGAAATCACAAACGACGCGGCAACTTATCGGTATTGACTTTGAAATCTTTACCAGATGGATTGAATTCCAATTAGATGAAGGGATGACCATGGATAATTACGGCTCGATTTGGCATATCGATCATGTGTTGCCAATATCATCATTCAATTTGCTAGACAAAGAAGAACTTTTTAAAGCTATGAATTGGGTGAATTTACGCCCGCTGCTACCGGTAAAAAATATGCAAAAATCGAACAAAATAGATCCCTGGCTATTTGTTTTACAGGAAGTGAAAGCGGATTATTTTATGAAACATTTAGATAAAACTACTTAGATCTAAAGAAAATAAATATTATATAAAATGACAGACTCAAAATTATGCGCCAGTTGCAAAATGGAAAAAAGCTTAACTGAATTTTACAAAAACGAACGTTATAAGAGCGGCTATTTTGCTTCTTGTAAAATGTGTGTCATTATCAAAACGAAGGAACTTACACAAAAATACTCAGAGCTTGAAGTGAGGGAAACAAAAAACAAAAAAGTTTGCTGCTGCTGTAAGATTGAAAAAAGCTTAGACAATTTTCATAAAGATAAAAGACAAAAGAACGGAATTTATCCGAACTGCAAACTGTGTAAAAATGCTAAAGCAAAGGAGCTAGCGCATAAGTACGCAATGCTAGAGAACAGAGAAACAAAGGATAGAAAAGTGTGCAGCCGGTGCAAAATAGAGAAGAACATATCGGAATACGTTAAAAATCGATTTCAGAAAGATGGACATGCTAATGAATGCAAAGATTGTAGGCATAAATATTATCTCGCCTGCGTAGAAGCAAAACATTTAGATAATATTAAAAATTCTCATAATATAAAAATGGAAATCCCAGAATGTCTCAAATGTAAAATCGGTATCGGTCTTAAAACATTTACGAAATGGATCGAATTTCAGTTTGAAGAGGGTATGACCGTGGACAATTACGGTTCGGTTTGGTATCTCGATTTTGTTTTGCCAATATCATCATTTAATTTACTCGATGAAAAAGAACTTGAAAAAGCTGTGAATTGGATGAATATTTGCCCGGTGCTATTGAAAAAAAATATAGAAAAAGCGAACAAAATAGAGCAGAGGGAAAAAGCGTATGACTTTCTAAAATATTTAAATGAAATGTAAAAATGAGTTTTGAAACATACAAAAACATAAACGTTGAAGGTATCATACTACCAAATATCCCTCTTTCAAACATACAGTTGATCGATGCCGCGAAAAAACTAAACATCCTAAACTTCAGGGGTGTCTTCTTACGAGACGAGCTACCGAAGAAACCTAAACGGAATGAATGCGGGATATTGAACTTGGACGATTCTAATGGGAACGGAACTCACTGGGTCGGTTTTTTAAAGAACGGTAAGGATAAAATATATTTTGATAGCTACGGCCTACAACCACCCACAGAACTCGTCAAGTATTTACATAGTCCTGTGTACTACAATAGTGAACGAATTCAACCGGATAATGAAGTGTTTTGTGGTCATCTATGTTTGTATGTTTTGAAAAAGACGATGACTGATGGTTGTAAATTTCAAAATGTTATCAATAGTTTGTATTAATATTATCGCGTAATAAAATGCCAGTCGATAAATTTGGGCACACCGATGTTGGTACTACGACAAGAGTAATTGCCGGCGGCGTCACATTAACTCAGGCAAACAGTACTTTTCTAAGGGTTGATGGAGCAAACCCTGTTACTGGAGATCTAGATATGAATGGCCGCGTGATAAAAGGTCTACCTACAACGAATACTTCGGAAGCGGGAAAAGACGAGGCGCTAAGTCGAGGGCAGGTTATGGATTTGATAACGAATCACAATAATGTTCCGTCGAACGGCAATCATTTGACTAATAAGAAATACGTCGATGCAGCGGCTGAAAAATATGTCGACACGAAAGCAATCGGACCCGTGATTAGCATGTACACTTCAGCTACACAAGCCATACGCGCCGAAACTCACACAAAAGTTTCTTTTAATATAGAAAGATTAGCCAGAGAGATCGAGGCTAGAATGGGGACTGAGATCTACCCCGGTAAAGCCGGCTGCTATATCGTTTCAACGCACATAGAATTTCGCAACCTCGGTGCTAGTACTTCGGGTTTCGTTTACCTGTATAAAAATGGAGGGGTGCATATGCAAATTGCGGGTGGAGGGGGTGCGTCAGGTTCAACTATCTATGCAACAGGTAGTACCATACTTTATCTAACCGAAAACGATTGCCTCGAGATAGGCGTTTATTCACACGCCGCTGTTGGTGTAGTAGCAAAGGATTTTTCCGTCGCATTCTTACGACCATAGCGGCTGAAAAAAATAATCTGTTTATAAAATGCCTGTTGATAAATTTGGGCACACCGATGTTGGAACTACGACAAGAATAATTGCTGGAGGTGTTACTCTTAGTCAAGTAAACAATACTTTTCTAAGGTTAGATGGAGCGAGTTCGGCTACTGGTGATCTAAATATGAATGGTAACTGTATCAAAGGTCTACCTATAACGAATAATCCAGATGCAGGAATGGATGAGGCTCTAAGTTACGGACAAGCCTATGATTTGATAACGAATCACGATGGCACTCCTTCCAACGATAATCATTTGACTAATAAAAAATATGTCGACGAACAAATTGCTTTGATAGTATCTAGAGACGAATTCTTTGGCCCGGCGTTTAGTGCCCACTCCCTGACTGTCCAGGCCATCCCCGCTAGCACCTCCACGACAGTAAATTTTAATACAAAAAGATTCGATCCGGATAATTGTTTCATCAATTCTAAACGATTCTTTCCTCAGAAAGCTGGATGTTATATGGTTTCGGTGTTTGTGGAATTTCACGCCGATACTGTTAGAACTTCTGGTAATGTTTCCTTGATCAAAACTGGGAGGGTGTACATGAAGATGCCCGGTGGTGGAGGTGATTTCGGTGGTGGGGGTACGGCTGGAGCGAATAATAATGTATCGGGTACTTGTCTAGTTCGATTAACTAATACCGACTACCTCGAGATAGCTGTTATAGCAAACGCTGCTGTAAACATTGAGGCACATGACTTTTCAGCTGCATACTTACGACCTTAAAATTCGAAACCATATTTAGTTTTGAATTTACACAGTACAAGATATTTCTTTAGTTCATAGCGACAATTTTGTTACCATCCGATTGAAACTTGAATAACTTATCATAAATCACCACCGCGTACGCTTGCGTATTAACCGGCGGATTAGCACCAAAAGTACCTTTGATCTGGATATTGACTGTCGAGCCCTTCAGACGCTCGCATTGATTGCTTACATCAAACACCATAATCGGGAACAGGTCTTTGAAGTCTGCTGGTGTGATATTGCTTTGCGTTATCTGTTCGTCCATTCCGTAGAATTTTTCGCTAAACGTGGCCGCTTCTCGGTACGCTCGTGAGAATTGCTGATTCGGGAATGATAGGTTGTAGGGGGCGGCTGGGTATTGATCACCGTTTATCGTCACGAACAAGTTATTCAGATTGCAATGATCGAAAATCGATGGGTTTTTTTCTTGATCGCCGCTTCGATCGATTTGAAATCCAACTATGATGTACCTAGGTTGTTCAGGAGATGTCTTGAAACCAAGTTGCCAGCAATAGTTTCTCGATGGTTGGACGGACATAGTTTCACATTGACGAGCCCTGAATCCAAATAGCAACGATGCTTTCGATTCGATAATTTTGTTCAATTGGTTGTCCTCCATAAGAGATAGTTTAACCTGTGGCATAAACCACGAGATTTTATCAAGTCTAACTGTCCCAGCACCCGCAGCAGCGAGTCGAAAAATTGCATCGTCGTCGGCTTTACGAACAAGACTTAGCGTATGTTTCACACCATAAACAACCTTGTCGTAATCATCGCAAAATCCAAAAATATGTTTCAACGGAACGATGAAGCTAAACGTGCCCTTGTCCCCCGGTTTTTGAATTAGATACGACTGTCTCACTTTGAAACCTAGATTATCATCGATAACGGCCGTCCTGCCACTGTCCTTGTACCACAGCTGATTTAACCCTTGTGCCAGTTGAAAATCATTTGGGTATTTTAGTAATCCTAGCATCGTCGTTGCTTGGCCTGGGTGAAATAACGATTCAATTTCTTGGCCTGATATGTGATACGAAATTTGGCTGAATAGGTGCATGAGTCCATTATTCGTAAGGGCTACAGCATCGGCATTAGCGTAAAAGGTGGTGGGGTTGCCCGCCTTCGTCAATCTCCCCTCGAATAATAGATAAGATTCCGCTGGATGACAGTAAAGACCTTGAGTTTCGATGTTAATTTCTATTCGCCCCGCGGTGTTTAGATTCGCTCCCGTTATCGGGTTATACTCGTAACATTCGTAGCGCTCAATACCCTCATCAATCTCAGGTTTATCGGTAATTCTTAGAATATCAGACTTCATTTTATTGAAGAATAATATTTTTTTTATTACGCGACCTTCATTCCCGCACCGTTTTGTCGACGCACTAAATCTTGGATTGATATGGCATTCTTCAAACCATTCCCCATCATTAGATTATTGATATTCTCCGGATTCACCCCGACGCTACTAAGTCGATCAATAATATCTCGAGTTTCCTGCGTAACCGGAATAATATTTTTCTTTGGAGGAGCTAACAGTTTTGCCGCAGCTTTCTCTACTAATCTTTTACCGGCATCGGTTGCGGCTGATTTCCCAACATCTATCGCCTTTTTCCCAATTTCTGTCGCCACGTCTTTGCTAGCACTAAGAGCTCTCGTTGCTAACTGTTTGGCGGCGTTCGATGTGGCTAGTCTTTTGAAAAATCCCGAAATAGTATCAATTATACCGGATCCACCGATAACGTATCGCTTCTTGTAACTCCTTCTATTAATGATCAGCATTTTATAATATCGACATTATATTTTTGTAAGTATCCTTGTTCATCACTCCTTGTCGTAGTAACGCGTCGCATATCGTTATGAGCTCGTTTCTTACCCCATTGTTACCCGCGTTGAAGTCGTTAACTAATAACTCTAGCCGTTTCGCTAATACATTTGGGTCTTCGGAGATGACGATTACGTCAATGCCTGTACCTACTGTACCTAGGGTTATCTTTTCCCATATCGGTTTGACAATTTGTTTGTATTTAGCGCTTGAAGATGATTTAGGTTTGTTAGGATTTTTTTCCTGTCTTATAGCATTCGTTGTGGTGAGAATCTCGGCGTAATCACCTATATCATTAACATCGTATATCGCGTCGTTCGGTTGTTTCTTCGTCAACAACTCCCAAAGTCCCGGTGTTCCTGCATAAGTCTTATTTACAACCGTCACGTCGTCTCCTTGAATCGAAATCGGAGTGTCGCCGATAAAGAATTGCCCATTTTTGGATTTTATTCCAAACGTCGTGTCTACAGTTCGTTTATCGGAGGCGTATTGATGTAGGTACTTGGCGGCCATATCTCCTAATTCCAAAGTTCTGATATCCTCGGCCGGATCGGAGCTATACGCTTCTATCGAAGGACGCTGAGGAAATTGAAGACCCTGTAACGAAGGAAGTGCTTGTAACGCATTTGAAGTAGCTACCGAATTTTGATTGATGGCGGATAGTAAGGCATTTTGCTCTTTGGAAATTGCGGATTGTGAATCAACGATAGGCTTGTAAAACTTGGTTAATTCTTGTTGTAGTCCCGAATCTCCCATTCTCTCCGATAAAAAGTTTTGTCGAATATTCTCTCTGGTTTTCAGATAATCTGCAATGAAAACGTCTCTTTTCGTGGGGTCACTGATTTTTACAAACGGCATTTGTAATTAAAAATATAATGTTTTCAGACGTGTTTTCAGACGTGTGAAAAAACATAAGTTGGACGTATTTCCCAACGTAACGACATACGTCTACATGTTTTCATATGTGTTTGCGTTAGTCGTTATTTTTAATAGATTCTTTATGAAATTTCTTAAGACATAGCCCCCATCGCATCTTTTTTCCCATTATATCCACCTCTATTTTAATATCTATCGGACCCTCATCCAACGAATATTTCTCATCTGAAATGTTATCGTCTATGAGAGCTTTTAAAATATACTCGTTGATCGTGTTGATTGCCTCTATAGTTAGCGTTTTATCGATATAGTCGAGGATTATTCTTTCCACCCGCGAATCATCTATTATATCCGGCATTTTAGTAAGTAAAAAAAAATATAATATTTTCAGACGTATTTTTTGACATGATTCAAAACATAAGTTGGACGTATTTCCAGACGTAACGACATACGTCTACATGTTTTCACGTATGTTAGACGTATTTCCAGACGTAACGACATACGTCTACACGATTTATTACATGTACGTGTTAGACGCCGCTCCATTAGGTTTGTTATTTTTTTCAAGCATGGTTTGAAAGTACTGCATGACTTCTCCTTTCCCACGATCGATGAGTGATTGTTTCGCTTCCTCGTCTAGCGCAACTTTAATCTTAGTTTTAATTTCTTCTTTCATACTATTGAATTTATCAATCTCGCTTAAAATCAAAGAATATTCCTCGTCTGAAATGTTATCGTCCTCGAGGGCTTTTGAAATATGGTCGCTGATCGTGTTGAGCTTTGCGTCGGCTAGCGTTTTGATCTTTTCATGCTTCTCCGCCTTCAGAGCAAGCTTTTTACTGATTATGTTGCCTATTATACCTATTATCCCCGCGCCTAATGCTGCTCCTTCCATAGCAATGACAATGGGTGTTGCGATTACAGTGGATAAAACTCCTATTCCTGAAATTCCTAGTCCCATCGACGCCAGCATGAGGGTGCTACCTACTGCGCCGATTACGCTTACACTTCTGTGATACTTTTTACTCAACGCTGCTCTTTTGTCTCGTTCTTGCTCAATTTCCTTCTTAATTTTGCTAATCTTTTGAAGACGAAACGTTTGCATAGGTCCTCCACCGATAGGCTTATGTATTTCACCTTCTGGCGCGGTGGGTGTTAGATTTGGATAGAGCTTGTTGTCTGTTTTGTAGTCTTCATGATACTCCATTGTTTTTATTAACATAATATTATTTTTTTAATGATAACTCAAACCGACCGTTTACTGAATATAATTTACATAACATAACGACTCTCCTCCGTTTATAGTTACTAATGAATCGGAATTGTTTTGAATAGAAACAATGATATCGTCAACCACGTCTTCTGAAACCTCTCCGTCTTGGAGACTACATCTTCGTTCTTTGATACTCTGTCTAAGGGAAACGAGGCAAACTCCTCCAGTCATTTCTACACCGAGTCCAAGCAGTAGCGTATTAGTAGCCCTCGGTTGAATCGTTATAACATTTTGTGCGAAAATCTCCCATCTTAAGCCGCCTCGTTGTCTTTTTGGAGCGTGAGTTACATTGCTCTTTACCTTCCAACTGACAGAAATGGGTTGGGTTCTAACCTCTGCCTGACGAGTTGGTTTAGTTATAAATTTGTGTAGTGGTCTCGACATTTTATAAACACTAAATTAAAATATCATACCGAGTATCGGAATATTTTTAAGCGGAGAATTAGGACCTAACAAAAGTCCTTCACCTATAGGCTCATAACCCGACCCCGTTTTCAAAAACAACCCAGATCCTGTTATCGAGGCGCCTTTTGGCCAAGGGGACAAGTACAAACCAGACCCGACTGATTTTATCTTACACGCCATATCACCTTTCTTCGCATATATTTTCTTCACGTACTTTACACCAGATCCGCTCATTTTATCGACAATCTTCGACGTGGCTGCGGAACCTAAGCCAGCCATAGCCCCCGTAGCTAAACTAGGTAGTAATGTAGACATAAGGAATTTACCCGCTGTTGCTAGAAACGGAAGTAAAGCGCCTATGAATCCTCCTTCGACTTTTCTATTGTTCTCCAATTGCGTTTTACTCATTTTGATGACTACGCCAGTTCCTTTTTGGTACGCCTTTGCCATTTTATTGATTTGTGCTTGCGTCAGAGCTAACACATGCTGTCCGTTCATGTCATCGTGCGTTAGTTTGATATTCACACCAGTTCCCGCTTGGAGAGATTTTTGAATTTTGTCTTTTTGCGCTTCCGAAATATTAACTTTTACAGCTATGTAACGACTCATTTTATATATAAATTACAAAAAAAACTTTCAAACTTGTCTGACGTGAAAACGAATCGTCAATTCATCTCCTCTAAGATTTATCAGTTTCCCATTTTGATCCGTGAGCGTCGTTGTCATCGTTGAAATTGTAGATAGCGTTATGGGTTGATATATTAATTTATGCGGCTCTTGGATAATCTTGTAACCCGGCCCTACCTTTGGGAAAAAAGAATATATCAAGTTTACCAATGTTCCGTTAGAGTATGAGGCTGCTATAATATCGTTAGTCACTCTTAGACTGCTTACACTCATAATATTTACCGAGTGCTCCGATTCGTTATATCCACCCGAATAGATCCAGTTATTAAAACCTAGAACCGTTCTGATCGAATTATTTGGCATAAAGTCAACCATATAGTCTCCTTTTATATTTAACACAGTCTTCTGCGTATTTGTGTTTGGTTCTATTGTGATGTAGTATTCTCCATTTGCATTGTCATAATGTCCATTCTCCTTCATGATTCTCTGTATGTATTCGTTTATATCCGTTATTTCATAGCACCCTTCTGGGACATCTATGTTGATCCATGGTGTTTGACCATTCGGCGAATATTTAAAGTTGTTGTTTGTCTCGTCGATATTAGGAAAGGAATAGTACGTTTCGAGATCTACAAGAGCCATTTCATAATTTTTATTTTTATCCAGCTCAAGTAATGGATTAAAATTATATCTGATTCGTGAGCTCTTTTCACACAGCGCAATGAAAAATGATGTTTTTGGTTCCGTGTTACGGGCCGTCTTTTCCGTATTATCAGCTATCTGTTTGAGAAGCGATGATTCCATTTTTATTATGCAATAATTTTTACTACAACGGATCCTCGATTATGTAAAATTGATCGAATCCGCAGCGGTATTTGCCATTGTACTTTTCGCTACTGTGGTCGATAACAAGGAATCCGTGTGGTTGCCCCCAAACCCATTCGCATAGTTTTCTAAATTCATCTTTATGCATGTCCGTACTAGCATGATCGTTGTAAATATGATCGATATTTTTCTGGTCCTGTTTGAACAGACAAATAAAGTTTGCATTCTCTCTGATCGTTTGCCGAGGTAGTTTGAAATAATTCTGAGCGAGGTAAAAACAGTCCACATTACTATGCCTCCCCCGAATATAATAATCTTCGCACTTGTTTTGTTTTTCCAATTGTAAATCATCAAAAATCATCAGATTCTTCTTTTCACTACTCAAGTCACTCGGGTCCGGTACGTCCTCGGCTTTTTTAAAGAACTTGGCAATTATATCGGATTTAGCTTTTGATCTTTTAGCCATTTCTTCCATAACGAGGGCTGGCGACGCGTTTTTTTCCATGATTTCGTCTTGAAGCTCGAATAATCCAACGATCTCTTCTTTCGGTAATTTTTCTTCGAAGGCCTTTTTAATAATGCGATATTCAGGTTGAAACAGAGATTTACCGAATACCTGGAGGTTATTATAGTCCAACCAGTCTGGCCTGAGTAATAGATTCAGAAGAAGCGTCGTTTTACCACAGCCTGACTTTCCGATTATCAGCCCCCGTATACTTTTGGGTAGCAAAGGATTATTAAATCTGTTCGATAAGGCAGATCCCCAACTCAGATCTTTGATATCCATTTTAATTATAATATAATATAATAAAAGCGAAATGTATTGCGTAAAGTGTAAAAAACATACCGAAACGAGAGATGTGCAGAACGCCGTAGCGAAAAACGGGAGATCGATGCTTCGAGGCGTTTGCGTTGTGTGTGGAACGACTAAAACTCAATTCGTAAAAAGCGTCACTACTAAGGGTGGAGATTTAGTTAGTTCATTGAATGCGGCCACTAGTACCATAAAATTACCGTGGGCTAAGTTTCCCGGTGAGATGCATTTACCAGGTCATCAGTTTACAGGTCCAGGTACAAGGCTAGATAAGAGACTAAATCCGAACGGAACTCCTAAAGATTGGAGCAAGCCTATTAATCGTGTAGATAACGCAGCATATATCCACGATCTTGCTTACGATCAACACACCGATACTGCTTCTAGAAATATTGCGGATAGGGTAATGATTAATGACTTGAACAACATTCCTAATCCTAGCTTCCGAGAACGTGTTGAGAGAGTTATAGTTAAGCCTATATTATCTACTAAAGCGAATCTCGGGTTTGGTTTAAAAAAAGCTCTGAACTGAAATGGACTGATCAATTAGCTGATGAGTTGCATAAACCAGTTGTTAGACATTTTAGAAAAAGGAAGGTTTACGCTGGGGGTATAGATGAGATATGGGCTGCTGATTTGGTGGATATGCAGGCCTTTGCTAAAGATAACGATGGGACAAAATACCTGTTAACCGTTATAGATGTTTTTTCTAAATACGGGTGGATTGTACCATTGAAAGACAAGACTGGGAAATCTACGGCCTACGGCTTCGTGAAGATACTCGAGAGTGGGAGGAAGCCTGGTAAATTATGGGTTGATAAAGGAAAAGAATTTTATAATAAGGATGTAAAGAATTTGGTTGAGTTGTACTCTACTGAGAATGAGGAAAAATCTTGCGTTGTTGAGAGATGGAACCGAACGATGAAAGAAAAGATGTATAAATATTTTTCAGCTAACTCGACGAGAAGATATATCAACGTTTTGGATGAAATGGTAGGTAATTATAACAATACAAGGCACGGTTCGATTAAAATGACTCCCGCTAAGGCTAGTATGAAAGTGAATGAAAAAACTGTATTTATGAATTTATACGGTAAAGAGATTTCAGAACCTATTATACCAAAGTTTTCAATTGGTGATAAGGTCAGAATAACTAAGAAGAAGAATATTTTTGAGAAGGGATACACACCTAGATGGACGGAAGAGGTATTTACCGTGTCTGGAGTTCAATACACAGATCCACCAACTTATAAGATTACTGATTATAATAGCGAGGAAATACAAGGTTCATTTTACGAGCAAGAGCTGCAGAAGACGACTCAAGAAATATTTAGAATAGAAAAGATTATCAGGAAACGCGGAAAGAAATCGCTCGTGAAGTGGTTAGGTTATCCCGAGTCTTTTAATTCGTGGGTAGATAATGAAAACTTAGTGGTCATGTGATGAGGGTTATTTTCTCAACCGACGTAATCGCCCTATGACTCATCATCGAAACTACTGGAAATTCCCGCATGATGAGTCATAGGCGCGTGCTGGGGTGGTTGGTAGAAGTTGAACCATGGTTATGGGTGGTTGGTAGAAGTTGAACCATGGTTATGGGTGGTGCATGCTGGATCAAGAAAAAAATTTTTTTTGTTATTTTATATACACCAGGAAAAAAAATAAATTTGTGTGTTGGTAAAAGTTGAACCATGGTTATGGGTCGGGATATTTTTTGAACCATGGTTATGGGTCGGGATATTTTTGAACCATGGTTATGGGTCGGGATATTTTTGAACCATGGTTATGGGTCGGGATATTTTTGAACCATGGTTATGGTTGATTGGTAAAAGTTTAACCATGGTTTGGGTTGAATGAGCTAGAATATCCACTTTCCTACTACTCGCCTGGTTGAAAAAATATATCGATCTCAATACCAACCTGAGGACCAAAGCAACCAACGATTTCGAGAAAGACTTTTTCAAGCTGATGAACAATAGTGTGTTTGGTAAGACTTGCGAAAATATAGAGTCTCGAGTAGATATTAAACTGGTTTCAAGCGAGAAGCAAGCCATAAAACTAGCAGCGAAAACGAGTTACGACACTCGGACTATTTTTGATGAAAACCTAATCGCCATCCATATGAAACGAACGAAGCTATATTACAACAAGCCGATATATCTGGGAATGTGTATTTTAGACTTGAGTAAAACGCTCATGTATGATTTTCATTATAATTACATCAAGACCAAGTATGGGGATAGGGCTAAACTGTTATTCACCGATACTGATTCGCTAGCTTACGAAATAAGAACCGACGACTTCTACGCCGATATAGCACCTGATGTTCGAAGTATGTTCGATACGAGCGAGTATGCAAAGGATCATCCGTCCGGTATTGAAACTGGAGTGAATAAGAAAGTAATAGGTTTGTTTAAGGACGAAGCAGCCGGTAAACAGATTGAGGAATTCGTGGGGTTGAGATCCAAGTTGTACAGTTACAAAATAGCAGGCATAGACCACAAGAAATGCAAAGGTGTTAAAAAATACGTTGTTAAGAAATCAATTACTCATGAAGACTACAAAGATTGCTTATTCACCAAACGAGAACAATCGAGACGTATGAATGTTATTAGGTCTCATCATCACGATATCTTTACAGAAGAGATTAATAAGATCGCTCTTTCAGCGGACGATGACAAAAGAGTAATAATGAAGGATGGTATAAGTACGTTGGCTTACGGCCACTTTTCACTTAAGGAATAAATATAATGAAATATAATGAAATATAATTTTTTTGGGTAATAATATAAAATGGAAATCCCAGCATGTCTCAAATGTAAAATCGGCATCGGCCTTAAAACATTTACGAAATGGATCGAGTTCCAATTTGAAGAGGGTATGAGCATGGACAATTTCGGCTCGGTTTGGCATCTCGATTTTGTTTTACCAATATCATCGTTCGATGAAAAAGAACTTCATAAAGCTGTGAATTGGATGAATATTTGCCCGGTGCTATTGGAAAAAAATATACAAAAAGCGAACAAAATAGAGCAGAGGGAAAAAGCGTATGATTTTATAAAATATTTAGGCGAAATATAAAAAATGAGTTTTGAGACATACAAAGAGATAAATATCGAAGGCGTTGTACTACCGAATATCCCACTTTCCAACATACAGCTGATCGATGCCGCGAAAAAACTAAATATCCCAAACTTCCGTGGCGTATTTCTCAGAGATGAACTACCGAAAAAACCTAGACGAAATGAGTGTGGGATACTAAACTTGGACGATTCTAATGGGAGCGGAACGCACTGGTGCTGTTTTTTAAAGAACGGCAAGGTTAAAATATATTTTGACAGCTATGGCCTACCTCCTCCTACCGAACTGATAAACTATTTACACAGTCCCGTCTACTACAACAGCGAGCGTGTCCAACCCGACAACGAAGTGTTTTGCGGTCATCTATGCTTGTACGTTTTGAAAAAGACTATGTCCGATGGTTGTAAATTTCAAAATGTTATCAATAGTTTGTATTAATATTATCGCGTAATAAAATGCCTGTAAACATATTTGGACAAATGGATAGCGAATCAGCGCCACGAGTAGTAGCAGGAGGAGTCACATTAACTCAAGCAAACAATACTTTTCTAAGACGAGATGGAGCAAACCCTGTTACTGGAGATCTAGATATGAATGGTCACGTGATAAAAGGTCTACCTACAACGAGTACTCCGGAAGCGGGAAAAGACGAGGCACTAAGTCGAGGACAGGCTATGGATTTGATAACGAATCACGATAATGTACCGACGAACGATAATCATTTGACAAATAAGAAATACGTCGATGCAACGGCTGAAAAATACCTCACGAAAGCAATCGGGCCTGTGATTAGCGTGTACTCTTCAGCCACGCAAGCCATACGAGCCGAAACTTACACAAAAGTTTCTTTCAGCATAGACAGATTCGATAGAGAGTTCAACGGTAGAATAGGGACTACTATAATCGAGCCCGGTAAAGCCGGTTGCTATATCGTTTCAACGCACATAGAATTTCGTTTATCCCGTGCTGATACTTCGGGTTACGTTTACCTGTATAAAAATTCCGGGGTGCATATGCAAATTGCGGGTGGAGAGGGTGATCCAAATGCCGATGCTATCAATGCAACAGGTAGTACTATAATTTATCTAACTGAAAACGACTACCTCGAGATAGGTGTTTATTCAACCACCGCTGTAGGTATAGTTGCTAAGGACTTTTCCCTCGCATTTTTACGATCATAACTAATTTTTTTGGCGAAGACGGGGTTTTTGTACTAAAAATATTAGGATAATAAAATGCCTGTTGATATTTTTGGACGAATGGATGGTGGATCAGCGCCACGAGTAGTAGCAGGTGGTATCACATTATCCCAAGTCAACAATACTTTTCTAAGACGGGATGGAGCGACCGCTGCGACGGGAAATATCGACTTGGGTTCTAACAAGCTAATTAATGTAGCGGATCCTACCGATCTTCAAGACGCGGACACAAAGAATTACGTCGATGGTAAACTTTCAGAGAATGTTTTATCTTCTCCCGATCCGGTTGCATTTGGCCCGGCGTTTAGTGCCTTCTCCCACGCTGTTCAGGCAATCCCCGCTAGCACTGCGACGATTGTAAATTTTCCAAGAGAAAGATTCGATCCTGATAATTATTTCATCAATTCGAAACGTTTCTTTCCTCAGAAGGCCGGATGTTATATGGTTACGGTGTTTGTGGAATTTCATGCCAATAGTGCTAGAACTAGCGGTAATGTTTCCTTGATGAAAACGGGGAGGTTGTACATGAAGATGCCCGGTGGCGGAGGTGACTTTGGTGGTGGGGGTACGGCTGGAGCGAATAATAATGCAACGGGTACTTGCCTTGTTCGATTAACTAATACCGACTACCTCGAGATAGCTGTTATATCAAACGTTGACTCAAACATTGAGGGTCATGAGTTTTCAGCGGCGTACTTACAGCCTTAAATTCGAAACCACATTTAGTTTTGAATTTAAATTTCTACCAAATCCTCCTTTCTCTCATGAACTGTAATTTCGTATCTGTTTCTCCATACTCGGCCATTGAAAAATAAGATTGTTCGCGCGCTTTCCCCGTGTGCTTTACCCGCTTTGTAAATCGATGTATACGAGCTTACTTCACCCGTTTCTCGGTCTAATATATCTACTCGTCTCGGTTGGTTTCTGATTTTTTTCAATCTGTTATATTTTTCATCAGTGCTTGGCACCTTCGGTTCTCGCCGTTGTTTCTCTTTTTCAGCGATATCGCGAGAGAGTACACCCTTCTCGAACAATAGATCTATAAGTTCAGGCTTGTTGAGATGAGTCCATCTTTTGATACCGTGCTTTTTCACCAGCGTTTTCAATTCTATCAGTTTCATTTTTATAGTACAAGATATTTTTTTAATACACCACGTTCAATTTCGCGCCATCCGATTGAAATTTGAGTAACTTGTCGTAAATCATCAACGCGTACGCTTCTGTACCAGCCGTCGGAGCAACATTAAAAGTACCTTTGATCTTGAGGTCGACTACCGAGGACTTTAGACGCTCAGCTTGATTGCTTACATCAATCACCATAATCGGGAAGAGGTCTTTAAAGTCTGACGGTGTGATATTGCTTTGTGATACCAGTTCGTCCGTTCCGTAGAATTTTTCGCCAAACGTAGCCGCTTCTCTGTAAGCTCGTGAGAATTGCTGATTCGGGAATGATAGGTTGTAGCTGACGGCTGGGAATTGTTCCGTGTTCATCATGATGGAGATGTCCACCAGATTACAATGATCGAAAATCGATGGGTTTTTTTCTTGATCACCGTCACGATTGGTTTGAAATCCAATGATGATATACCTTGGTTTCTCAGCCGATGACTTGACGCCAAGTGGCCAGTCAAAACTAGTCGATGGAGGGACGCTTCTATTTTCGCATTGACGAGCCCTGTATGCAACTGGTAGCGATACTTTCGATGCGATCGTTTTGAGCAATTCATGCTTCTCCTCAAAGGACGGAATGACGTGCGGCATAAACCACGCGATTTTGTCTAATCTGACTTTCCCGGCACCCGCAGCGGCGAGTCTAAAAATTGCGTCATCATCAGCTTTACGAACAAGAGTTAGCTTGTGATTCATTCCAAAAATAACCTTGTCGTAATCATCACAAAATCCGAAAATATGGCTCAATGGAACGATAAAACTAAACGTGCCTTTGTCTCCCGGTTTTCTAATTAGATACGACTGTCTAACGTTGAAACCAAGATTATCCGCGATAACAGCAGTCGCGCCACTGTCCTTATACCACAGCTGATTCAAACCTTGAGCTAGTTGAAAATCATTTGGGTATTTGAGTAAACCAAGCATCGTAGTCGCTTGACCTGGGTTACGTAATGATTCAACGACGTGATCTCCTAATTCGTATTTAATATTGTTGAAAAGATGCATGAGTCCATTATTCGTAAGGGCTACGGCATCGGCATTAACGTAGAAGGTGGTGGGGTTGTCCGCCTTCGTCAATCTACCCTCGAATAATAGGTAAGATTCTGCCGGATGGTTGAAAACATCTTGAGAATAAATGTTGATTACTATCTCTCCCCCCGCGGTGTTTAGATTCGTTCCCTGAATCGGTTCATACTGGTGGTATTGGTAGCGCTCGATACCCTCATCAATCAGAGGTTGTTCGGTAAATCTTAGAATATCTGATTTCATTTTATTGTAGAATAATTTTTTTTATTTTTTACGCGACCTTCATTCCCGCGCCGTTTTGCATACGCACTAAATCTTGAATCGACACGGTATTTTTCAGACCATTCCCCATCATCATCATATTATTGATATTCTCCGGATTCATCCCAACGCTACTATATCGATCAAGAATATCTCTAGTTTCTTGCGTAACCGGAATAATATTTTTCTTTGGAGCAGCCAACACTTTTGCCGCCATTTTTTTCATTACTCGTTCACCGGCATCGATTGCAACGGTTTTTCCAACATCGATAGCCTTTTTCCCAATTTCTGTTGCCACGTCTTTACCCGCACTAAGAGCTCTCGCTGCTAGCTGTTTTGTGGCGCTCGAAGTAACAAGTCTTTTGAAAAATCCTGAAATAGTGTTGAATATGCCGGATCCACCGATAACGTATTGCTTCCTGTAACTCCTTCTTTTAATGTCCAGCATTTTTTATAATGTCGACATTATATTTTTATAACCATCTTTACTCAGCGCTTCTTGCCGTAGTAACTCGTCGCATATCGCCACGATCTCGTTTCTTACTCCGGTGCCGCCCGCCCTGTAGCTCTGAATTCTTAGCTCTAGCTGTTTCGCTAATAAATTTGGGTCTTCGGAGATGACGATTACACCGACGCCTTTACCTACCGTACCTAGGGTTATCTTTTCCCATATCGGTTTGACAATGTCTTTGTATTTGTCGCTTGAAGATGATTTAGGTTTGTTAGGATTTTTTTCCTGTCTTATAGCATTCGTTGTGGTCAGAATCTCGGCGTAATCAGCTATGTCATTATCATCGTATATCGCGGCGTTCGGTTGTTTCAGCGTCAACAACTCCCAAAGCCCCGGTGTTCCTCTGTAAGTCTTATTTCCAACCATCACGTCGTCTCCTTGAATCGAAATCGGAGTGTCGCCGATGTAGCGTTGGTCATTTTTGTTTTTTATTCCGAACGTTGTGTCGGTGATTTTTTTATCGGAGAGGTATTGACTAAGGTACTTTGTCGCCATATCTCCAAAATACAGGGTTTTGATATCCTTGGTCGGATCGGAGCTATTCGCTTCTATCGAAGGATGCTGAGTAAATTGAAGGCCTTGTAACGAAGGAAGTGCTTGTAACGCATTTGAAGTAGCTACCGAATTTTGATTGATAGCGGACAATAAGACATTTTGCTCTTTGGAAATTGCGGATTGGGAATCGACGATAGGTTTGAAGAACTTGGTTAAATCTTGCTGAAGCCCTGAATCTCCTAATTTCTCCGATAAAAAGTTTTGTCGAATATTCTCCTTTGATTTCAGATAATCTGCAACTAAATCGTCTCTTTTCGCGGGGTCGTTGATTTTTACAAACGGCATTTTAAAATTAGAAACATAATGTTTTCAGACGTGTTTTTCAACATGTTTCAAAACATAAGTTAGACGTACTCACAGACATAGGTCTACATGATTTCACGTATGTTTGAGTTAGTCGTTTTCTTGATATATTTGTTATTCTCTTCCTAGATCGCTGTATGATTATTTCGTCAACATCTCGCATGTCTCGGATTTCTTCCCGCGTTTCCTAATTTCTTCTATCCTGTTATTGAATTCTTCAATCTCGTTCAGCATCAGAGAATATACCTCAACTGAAATCATTTCATCCATGAGAGCTTTTGAAATATGGTTGCTGATCGTGTTGAGTTTCGCCATAACTAGCGCTTTGATCTCTTCATTCATCCCAGCTTTTATCATATGCTTATTAATCATATAGCTGTCGATTATATCATACATCTCCGGATATCCCAATCTCCTCTCCGATAAAAACTTTTGTTGAATATTCTGATTTGTTTTCAGATTTTCTGCAACGAAAACGTCTCTTTTCGCGGGATCGGTTATTTTTATATGCGACATTTTAAGTAAAAGAAAAAAAAATTTAATGTTTTCAGACGTGTTTTTGGACGTGTGAAAAAACAAAAAGTTGGACGTATTTCCCAACGTAACAACATACGTCTACATGTTTTCACGTATGTACGCGTTAGTCGTTTTTTTGATAGATTCGTTATTTTTCTCAAACATGGATTGCAAGCGCTGCCTGACTTCTTCTTTTCCACGATCTATGAGTGATTGTTTCGTCACCTCGTCCATCGCGTCTATCGCAACTTTAATATTACTCCTAATTTCTTTCATACCGTTGAATTTTTCAATCTCGCTCAGAATCAACGAATATTCCTCGTGTGAAATGTTATCATCCATGAGAGCTTTTGAAATATGGTCGCTGATCGTGTTGAGTTTCGCGTCGGCTAGCGTTTTAATCTTTTCGTGCTTCTCAGCCTTCAACGCCAGCTTTTTACTGATGTAGATACCGATTATACTTAGCAACCCCACACCTAATGCCGCTCCTTCCAAAGCCATAGCAATGGGTGCAGCGATTATAGTGGATAATACTCCGATTCCTGAAATTCCAAGTCCCATCGTGACCGCTGAGAGGACTCCACCTACCGCGCCGATTACGCTTACACTTCTATGGTACTTTTTACTCAAAGCCGCTCTTTTGTCTCGTACTTGCTCGATTTCCTTCTTAATTTCGCCGATCTTTTGAAGACGATACGTTTGCGCGGACCTTGTGACTATATGTATTTCTCCTTCCGGTGCCGACGGTAGCTTCGGATAGAGTGAATGTTCAATTTTAATGCCTTCGTATTCCATTCGTTTTATTTACGCGATATATTTTTTAGATTAGATAATTTACACGACATAGCGAATCTCCCGCGTTGATAGTTACCACTGAATCGGAGTTGTTTTGAATAGAGACTATGATATCATCAACCACATCATCCGAAACCACTTCGTTTTGTAGACTGCATCTTTGTTCTTTGATACCCTGTTTGAGGGAAATGAGACAAAGTCCCGCACTCATTTCTACACCGAGTCCAAGCGTTAGCGTGTTTGTCGTCTTTGGTTGTAACGTTATAACATTTTGCGCAAAAATCTCCCACCTTACGCCTCCTAGTAGCCTCATTGGAGCGTGAGTAATACCCTTCGTAATCTTCCAATGGACTTGCACGGGTTGCGATCTAACCTCGGCCGGCCTAGTTGGTTTAGTTCCAAATTTGTGTAATGGTCTCGACATTTTATAAACACTAAATTATAATATCATGCCTAGAATCGGAATGTTTCGAAACGGAGAATTAGGACCTAGCAAAAGTCCTTTACCTATTGGCTCATACCCCGACCCTGTTTTCATGTACAGCCCGGATGCTTTTATTGAGGCGCCTTTTTGACAGGGGGACATGTACAAACCAGACCCAGCTGATCTTATCTTACACGACATATCGTTTTCCTTCACGTACACTACTCCAGATCCGCTGATTTTATCGACAATCTTTGACGTGGCTGCAGAACCTAGGCCACTCATAGCTCCCATAGCTAAACTAGGTACAAGGGTTTTCGCTATCGTTGCTAGAAACGGAAGAATGGCGCCTATGAATCCTCCTTCGACTTTCTTATTATGCTCCAATTGCGTTTTACTCATTTTGATGACTACGCCTGTTCCTTTTTGGTACGCCTTTGTCATTTTATTGATTTGCCCCTGCGTGAAAGCGAACATATCGTCGCCTTTAAAATCATCGTGCGCCAGTTTGATACTCACACCAGTTCCTGCTTGAAGAGATTTTTGAATTTTGTCTCGTTGCCCTTCTGAAATATTAACTTTATAGCCTATGTAGCGACTCATTTTATTAATAAATTACAAAAAAACTTTCAAACTTCTCTGATGTGAAAACGTATCGTCAATTCTTCTCCTCTAAGATTTACCTGTTTTCCATTCTGGTCTGTGAGCATCGTTGTCATCGTTGAAATGGTAGATAGCGTAATGGGGAGATAAATTAAATTATGCGACTTTTCGATAATTTTGTACCCTGGGGCTGTGTTCGGGAAAAAAGAATGTATTACGTTTATCGCCGTTCCGTTAATGTACGAAGACCCGATAATGTCGTTGGTCAGTAGTAGATTGCTGATATTTAGTATATCTACTGTGTTCTTCGATTCGTTATATCCTTCAAGATAGACATATTTTATAAAACCTAGAACCTTTCCAATCGAATTCTTAGGCGTAAAGTCGACCGCATAGTCCTCTGCTATATTTAACACAGACTTCAGCGTATTGGTGTTTGGTTCTATTGAGACACAGTATTCTGAATTTACCCTGTCGTAATGCCCATTCTCCTTCATGATTTTCTGTATGTGGTCGTTGATATCTGTTATTTCATAGCATCCCTCCGGTACTTCTATGTTAAACCAAGGGCTCACACCAGACGGTGAATACCTAAAGTTGTTGTTTGTAGCGTCGATATTTGGAAAGGAATAATACGTTGCGAGATCTAAGAAGGCCATTTCGTATTTTTTATTTTTGTTTAGTTCAATAGGTGGATTAAACTTTGTTCTGATTTTTGTGCTCTTTTCGCTTAGCAGAATGTAAAATGACGTTTTTGGTTCCGTGTTACGAGCCGTCTTTCCCGTATTATCAGCTATCTGTTTGAGAAGCGATGATTCCATTTTGATTATGCAATAAAAATTTTTTACTACAGTGGATCCTCGATTATATAAAATTGATCGAATCCGCAGCGGTATTTACCATTGTACTTTTCGCTACTTAGATCGATGACAAGGAATCCGTGCGGTTGTTCCCATACCGATTTGCATAGTTTTCTAAATTCCTCTTTGTGCATGTCTGTACTAACATGGTCGTTGTAAATATGGTCGAGGTTTTTCTGGTCCTGCTTGAACAGACAAATAAAGTTTGCATTCTCTCTTATCGTTTGGCGCGGTAGTTTGAAATAATTCTGAGCGAGGTAAAAACAGTCCACATTACTATGTCTTCCCCGAATATAATACTTTTCGCATGTGTTCTGTTTTTCCAATTGTAAATCATCAAAAATCATCAGATTCTTCTTTTCGCTACTCAAGTCTTTCGGGTCTGGCACATCATCGGCTTTTTCAAAGAACTTGGCAATTATATCGGATTTGGCTTTTGATCTTTTAGCCATTTCTTCCATAACGAGGTCTGGTGATGCATTTTGTCTAGCTATTTCCTCTTGAACCTCGAATAATCCAACGATCTCTTCTTTCGGTAATTTTTCTTCGAAGGCTTTTTTAATAATACGATATTCAGGTTGGAACAGAGATTTGCCAAATACCTGGAGGTTATTATAGTCCAACCAGTCTGACCTGAGTAATAGATTCAGAAGAAGCGTCGTTTTTCCGCAGCCTGACTTTCCGATTATCAACCCACGTATACTTTTAGGTAGCAAAGGATTATTAAATCTTTTCGATAGCGCAGATCCCCAACTCAAATCTTTGATTTCCATTTTTATTTATGTATTAAAAAAGCGAAATGTATTGCGTAAAATGTAAAAAACATACTGAAACGAGAGATGTGCAGAACGTCGTGACTAATAATGGGAGATCAATGCTTAGAGGCGTTTGCGTGGTATGTGGGAAAACTAAAACTCAATTCGTAAAAGCTTCCGCTACGAAAGGGGGAGATCTGGTTAGTTCGTTGAATGCAGCTACTAGTAACATTAAGCTACCTTGGGCCAAGTTTCCCGGTGAGATGCATTTACCGGGTCATCATTTTACTGGTCCAGGTACACGGTTAGACAAGAGACTGAATCCTGACGGGACTTTCAAAGATTGGAGTAAACCTGTGGATAGGGTAGATAACGCGGCTTATCACCACGATTTGGCTTACGATCAACACACTGATACAGCTTCTAGGAATGTTGCTGATAGAGTAATGCTAAATGATTTAAACAACATTCCTAATCCTACTATCCGGGAGCGTGTAGAGAGGGCTATAGTCAAGCCTATATTATCTACTAAAGCGAGCCTGGGGTTGGGTTTAAAAAAAGCTCTGAAGTGAAATGGACTGATCAATTAGCCGATGAATTGCACAGACCGGTAGTTAGACATTTTAGAAAAAGGAAGGTTTACGCCGGGGGTATAGATGAGATATGGGCTGCCGATTTGGTGGACATGCAGGCTTTTGATAAAGATAACGATGGGGTGAAATACCTGTTAACCGTTATAGATGTGTTTTCTAAATACGGGTGGATTGTGTCATTGAAAGATAAGAGTGGGAAATCTACAGCTGACGGCTTCGTGAAGATACTTGAGGGTGGGAGGAAGCCTGTGAAATTATGGGTTGATAAAGGGAAGGAATTTTATAATAAGGATGTAAAGAATTTGGTTGAGTTGTACTCTACTGAGAATGAGGAAAAATCTTGCGTTGTTGAGAGATGGAACCGAACGATGAAAGAAAAGATGTACAAATATTTTTCAGCTAATTCAACGAGAAGATATATCAACGTTTTGGATGAAATGGTGGGAAATTATAACAATACCAGGCACGGTTCGATTAAAATGACTCCCACCAAGGCTAGTATGAAAGTGAATGAAAAAACTGTATTTATGAATTTATACGGTAAGGAGATTTCGGAGCCTATTGTACCAAAGTTTTCAATCGGTGATAAAGTCAGAATAACTAAGAAGAAGAACATTTTTGAGAAGGGATACACGCCTAGATGGACTGAGGAGGTATTTACCGTGTCTGGAGTTCAATACACAGATCCACCAACTTACAAAATAACTGATTACAATGGGGAAGAAATTCAGGGATCTTTCTACGAGCAGGAGCTACAGAAGTCAACTCAGGAAATATATAGGATTGAAAAGATTATCAGGAAACGTGGGAAGAAATCGCTCGTGAAGTGGCTTGGATATCCAGAGTCTTTTAATTCGTGGGTAGATAATGAAGACTTAGTAGCCATGTGATGATGAGTGGGGTGGTTAGCAGATGTTAGCAAAAGTTTAACCATGTTTTGGGTTTCGTGCACGCAATGTCGCAGGTTCGATCCCTGGCATAGGATGGCGAATATTCTCTTGGTTGGTTACGGGGTTGTGCACGCTAGGGGACGGGTTTCATCCTTGCTATAGGTTGGGCACGCTAAATTGAACCTATGGTAAGGATATAATGAACAATATTAAGGCTGTTTGGGATGAAAACCCCCCAGTTTATCCACTTCTTATCTACTGATTGTCATCTTGCTAAGTGACTTCTCAGTGACGCGCAGCTACACTGGTACTCTGTTTCTCTTTTAAACAGTAATAATAATGATCATCTGGCAATATCAAGGCCTGTTTGATGCCAATTATTTGAGATTAGAACAAATTCGTGCACGGTTTTGTTACTTTTTTGTTGCATTTCGTTTTTGAATCGTCAAAAAACGGTGGGTGACCTCCCTAAAAGTGATATAACTTTTGTTCTGTTTGAAATATTTTGATGGAATCTGACCATCATGTGCAGATATGAACTGTCTTTAAGCCTGTAAAATTTCATTTCGATATTCTTACTTTTGGCCAAGATATTGCCCAGAATAATTAGATTGTTTTCTTTTTACTTTTTCTTGCGTCGCGTTATTTTAAATCGTCAAAAACTATGGGTGACCTCACTAAAAGTGGTGCAACTTTTGTTGTATTTGAAATATTTTGATGAAATCTGACCATCATGTGTAAATATATGAATTGTCTTTAAGACTGTAAAATTTCATTTTGAAATTCTTATTTTTGGCCAAGATATTGGCAAACAACCTAAGGTGGTCTTTTGGCGCACCCTGTATATATGTATACATGTATACGCGAATGAGGCTGATCATATTATAGGCTAAATAATACATGTATACACACAAATACATACATACAAATATATATACATTATGCCTATTTCAGAGCATATAAATATATATGATATACATATATATATATACATATGATAAATATATAACATATACGTATATATATGTGTGTCTCGGATTCCTTTGAAGAGTGTTGATTTATGTTGAGGGTATGAAGGAAGGGCAATGGACCGGCGTCTGAAAGTCCCATGGATGCGTGGCCGGGGTTCATGGCGGCGGAGAACCCTCGGGCGACAATTTGTCATGGAGTGGGTGATGATGTGGTTCTAGCTCCTGTTCCTCCTTATCCTTAATTCTATCCAGGCATGCAGCGCTCTCTATCGGCCTCCGCATGATCAGAGTCTAATTCCACTGCTTGGCTGCGACTGGAAAAGGTGCAAAACTGAGGCGGAAACAACTCCGCTTATAATGGCCGGACTGTTAAGCCGATTAGCAGATGGAAAGTTAGACTAATAGGATTGAAATTTGGATTCATGTAAAATGGGTGCATGACTTAATAGAAAGCATGCAGTTGCATTATGTCGATGTGTGAAATCTTGAAACTTTTATAAACTTATCGAGGTGCACCATGGGAACATGTGCTTAGAATCACATGTATAAATTTCCAGGGGCGGATCCCTGCAGGGGGGCAAAAATGGCCATCCCCCCATTTAAAAATTGCATGGAACGTGGCCCCTCCATTTGGTTTCAAGTTTCAACTAGCCATTAAATAAATGCAGCGGGAGAGAAAGACAGGATACCATTTCCCCCTCCCATTAAAAATCGCATGGGACGTGACCACCCTCCCATTTGATTTACCATACTATACTCCCGACTATGATGACTGACGACTAAAAAAAGTCAACTTTTTTGGTGCATGGCTGAATTGGCATCTTTTTCCTGAAAAAGTGGACGAATGACTAAAAAAGGTCATCAGTTTTTCGGCGACGATTAACACGAAATTTTTTTCCGTCCCACCAACAAGAACGAAAATTTTGCCCCCCCCTTCGAAAATTTCTATTTCCGCCCTTTTATATTTCTTTATGCATGTGTTTCTGCTAATCAGTCTGTTAACTGTGTTTAGTCTGTTTGTCTAATTATTTGTCTGTCTGTCTGTATCGGCCTGAAAAATATAAATCATACAATCTTTGCCGTTAATCCAACCCAGGGCTTAAACATAAAACATATGCCTGGACAGTCATGGACGGCGTCCATGTACTTTACTTAAATCAAACACCGTCTATATAGCCAAGCACTTATTTGGCCCGTATATAGGTCTATGCAGCAGGGAAAGGTAAGTAAGTATATATATCCTCTGTATAAGCATTTCTTTTTCTGCATTTTATAAGCACTGATATATATATATATATATATATATATATATATATATATATATATATATATATATATATATACACTGTGTCCAGGATAAAGTAGAACACACAATAAAGTGTCATAACTCGGTCAAAACTTTCAGGATTTGTCTGAAATTTTAAACGCGGCAACAGTGGTCATTATTACCACCAACTCCTAAAGCCGATTAGAAAAATTCGTGAGAGTGTCAAGTTTATGAGTGTTTAAAATGCGGCACAGATAAATGGAACTTTCCAACATGCAAAAGCTGAAAGGAAGTGAAATTCAGCTACATATGGTGTTCAAACTGTCCTTTTTGTTCACGAACACATGACCGTAGACGTAGACGCTATACTGTTTGATGGTCTGATCAATGATCACCTGGTCAAACAGCTGCCACCCTTCAATCAGACGAGCGTATACGGTTATCGATGTCATGAATATTGGAACGAAAAACGCTCTCAT
>OX457038.1:1163969-1185852 GCA_949752735.1 Lumbricus terrestris | reverse complement strand
GGGGAGCGTCTAGTTAGAGATTAAGCTGACTATATGGCAGCAGTTTAAATGTTGTCTGGCGTTGTGCCACTGTGCCATTCTCAAGGAATAATCTACCCTTCATATGAAAATGATGCACCGGCGTATACACGATTAAAATATTATATTATATACACGATTAAAATATTATATTATATACACGATTAAAGTATTATATTATATACATACGATTAAAATATTATTCAGTTTGAGTGAATGATCATAAGTCGTTGCTGGAGTGGAATTTAACCGCTTGGTGGCAATGCAAGGTCAATCACTTCTCAGGCACTGCTTGTTTTATCAACGCCATCTACCGAATGCTGGAGAGAGAGCCAGAGACAGAGGCAGAGTGAGTGAGAGACAGACCGAGAGACAGACCGACAGACAGAAGACAGACAGACAGACAGTCCGACATAATTACAGAGACAGAGTGAGGATTGATAGCAGAGTATAGGCCTACATCTTGTTGTTCATGTTTCACTGTGAACTCTATTATTAAATTTTATACTCCAACCTCTTTTTCACTTCAGGTCAAAGTTTGGTTTCAAAATCGTCGAACGAAACACAAGCGAGGAAAAGTGGACGAAGAGATCGATCGAACAGCGCAGAGGGACGCCGCTCAGCCAGCGGAACAGCCCGCAGAGGGGGCACAAAGTCACAACAATCGCCAACACGTCACAGCAGACGTTGCCATGGTATCAGAAGAGTCGGACTCAGTTCACTCAGAGCCTTCTTCAAATCCGTCTTCAGTAAACAAGGAACTATTTACTTCGGCGCAATCGGTTCGAGGTTGTACTTCGACCAGCCCGACCAATCACGACGAGACTTCGCTTAGCGGATTAATATCGAAACGAAGTAAAACGTCTCATCACGTGAACAGATGGCGGGCGGATACAAATCAAATCTGACGGAACATCAGATTTTAAACGTTGTTGTCCGATTTTAAGTCACAGAACGCAAAATATTCGTACAATTTGTCGAGTTTAGTGTCAAAATAAGAACATTTTGTGTAGCGAACCTCTACAGCAAATTCCGGGACAAATTTGGGATCAATCCGGGACATCTGATGCATAGGGCCGATTCCGGGACTGTCCCGGCGAATCCGGGACGTTGGCAGCCCTACTTTGTATCGGGGGGGGGGGGGGGACTTTCATGACACCGGCAAGCATGTTAGGCCAATGGTTGATTGTGCACAGCGCATTTATCAAGTTCACAAATTAATTAAAAATTTACAATTAAATTTCTTTCGTCAACAGCAAACTAACAATTGACAATTCAGTAATTTTTACGATTTCCGCTTAAAGGTAAAATAGCAAAAACCTAAAGATTTTAACTGAGACTTTTAATATTCGCGTTTTGAAAAATGTTAAAACCCTTTATCGTAAAACTCAACTCCTTTCGCCCGCAACCCCAACAAACGTAGTAGACTACTGCAACGCTATGTTGGCTTTTAACGATTGTGAACAGACGTCGGTTGCAGTTGTTGTTCTTGTTGTTGTCTTGGCATTATGATGATCTTCGTTGTACCTTCCGGACGTTTTGTAGTCGCAGATGCTGCAGCAACTGAACCTGTAATCATCGCAACAACTGCAACACTAGATTTATTATTATTATCATCGGTAAAACAATAGGAAGCAGATTTAATAATTTTATGGTAATAATAATTTCTAAAATATCTCACAATTGTTTGTTGCTGTTTAGCGGTATACTGTCTCATACCAAGGATGATTAGTGTCGCCCTCCTCACTTCTCCCGGCTGGGGACTGGCACTGGCAGAGCGCGAACAGTGTCACAGTTCCCGCGATGCCATGCCGCCTGCTGCATGTTTAGCGACACTGCCATATATCAAAGATGCGCGCGTAATAAATTTATGTAATAATAATAATAATGATCAGTGTCGCCCTCCTCCTTTATCCAGGCTTGGGACTGGCACTGGTAGAGTGCGACCAATGGCGGAGTTCATGCCATGTCGTGCACCTTCTCTTCTGTTATAGGACGTATACAGTGGTCTCTACAGCGAGAATTTCTTCTGTTTCACCTTTAATCGATAGATGGCCGATGGAGTTGCGACGTTATTCGCCAGGTGGCAGATGTGCAACGGCGTAACGATCCCTATGATAAGAGTCAATCACCGACAAAAAATGCTATTAGTATTACAGCTGCTGCTACTTCTACTACTGTTAAGTCTTCTTCTACGACTCCATTACAATGACTTCTAAAGACAATCGTAGCCACAACGACGATAACAATAGCGATAGTTGCTTTCGAAGCATTAGTGGTAATAGTGAGAGTAGCAGGAGCAGCAGCAGCAGCAGCAGCAGTAGCAGCAGTAGTACCCCTTGTTGTCTATGTTGTTGTTGTTGTTGTTGTTGTTGTTGTTGTTGTTGTTGTTGTTGTTGTTGTTGTAGCAGCAGCGGTACAGACTAGCAGTAGCAGCATCAGTACTGGCAGTGGCAGTGGCAGTGGCAGTAGTAAGCCCTTTGTCTTGATTGTGCTAGCAATATCTAATATATTATTGTCTTGATTGTGCTAGCAATATCTAATCTAGCCTATATCTATAAGAGAGGATGTGACTATATTTATTTATTTGGGACCGATGCACGCTCACAGTTTTACAGTTACTGACCTGAAACATTGCATGTAGATAAACGTTCACCAAAACCATCAAAGTACGCTATTTTCAGCTTTTTATTCACTTTAGATTTCGAAAAACAGACATTTTAAATTTCGCCGTGTTAATCTATGCCCGCGCGGCTAGCGCGAATATCGCTACAATTTTCAGTAACGGCCTGTTGCCGCTGACGTCATATTTTGACGTCATTTTTCGCCAAGCTTAGCAGGAAATCATACGCTGTCGTACAGCCCTGTGAAAAGATAGGCTACATGCCTTCGGCCACACACCTCGGCCCTGCGGGCCGAGGTGTGTGGAAGGCGTGGGGGTGGCGGGTGGGAAGGAAATTTTCCCGAAAACTCACATTTCACGGGTGGCGTACAAGTGGAGGTCGGAGCGTACAAGTGGAGGTCGGAGTGTTGTGGAGGGCAGTGGGGTGGTTGTGGAGTGGTGGGGTCGTGGCCGGGAGCGGGTCGAATCCTAAATTTCCCGGGCAACGCCGGGTACCCCAGCTAGTATATTATATTCAAACTTGTGCTTTTTGCCGTGAAAGGGTCTGGTGCGCTTCTGAGTAGTTCCTTCATAGAGACGCTTTAGAAATTCTTGAATGAATGAATGAATGAGCGAATGAATGAATGAATGAATGAATGAATGAATGAATGAATGAACGAATGAATGAATGAATGAGGTCAGAGCCACTCACAGAACGAGATGTGGACTGCTGATGGGTTGTGTCTCAGCTTGTCGGCTGCGCTGCCTGGAGAGGATGAAGGGCAACTGAGGTTTGGGTTGGATAGGAATAGATAGCAGCTGCAGGTGGCGAAGTCAAAGTCCAAGGCCATGCAACCGCTCTCGCATCTTTTGAGACATCCGTGGAGACTGTAGACTCCTCTCTCTTCTCTGCCTCCAGACATTGAAACTCCGAGGTCAATTCGACCATTCGAGGCACCGGCTATCTCTATTGGAGCGACAAAGACTCGTTTGAACCCAACAGATACAAATGCCATTGCGCAAGACAAAGACATTGTCCTGGCACCTTAGAAACAACATGTTAAGACAATTAAATACATGCCGTCATAGAAGACGATGCAATGTATGCATGGTGCTATGGAAGACAATGCAATTATGTCGCTATAGAAGACAAGATATGGTGCTCTATAGAAGACAATATGCGGTGTTATAGAAGACCATATAAATTTGACCCTATAGAAGACAATGGGTAGCGCTATAGATGACAACAGGGGTTATTTTAAGGAAATTTCTCAACTGCACATAATTGACAGAATCAGCGGCGGCGCCAGGATTTCAGTTTTTTGGGGGGTTAAAGGGGGTTAATCGTCAATTTTTTTAAATTTTTACATGGGGGAAAAATGGATGACCTTTTTTAGGGGGGTTTAGCCCCTTAGCCCGCCTCCCCAGCGCCGCCACTAAACGTCCGGTTAGAAATTTGAGGCATTACCGGACATGTGAGGCGCGGTGGTATAGTGGTGGCGTCATTGCCTTGAAGCCGGAAGGTTCGAGGTTCGAATCCACCTCGCCGAGTAAGGACCTTGGGCAAGTTCTACGCTCACAATTGCTCAGCGCTTCGGCGTGAAACTCCGATGCAGTGTCCGCTCTGCATTCGGGAGCACCTCTGAGTAAAGAGAGCTTGAAGGGGCGCTATAACAAGTGCACATACATGTACATACAAACAAACAAACAAACATGGCTGAGTCCGGTAAATAATTATTGCTAGCAACAAGTGTTGGATACTTGGAGGGTAGTTTCTTATTGGGGCCATAAAAGACGTCTGTTTGAGATTTTCCAATTACATTGCCGTTTTTCTAGCTCCTCAAGTGCAGTCAGCCTGAGATACGTGGTAGGTATACACGTTGAGACAGATAGATTAGATGATGTTGCTTACTTTGACTGGCTACATAAGTATACAACTGGAGATAAGCCATGCAGCCATTCAACTGTACAAGTTATCCGATATAGGCCAGCCAACATGATGAATGTCACTGACTCACTGCTCCAGATTTCTTCATAATATACATGATGTAGGCTATATCTCAAATTAGTCGTACCCGACATATTGTGATCCCTCCTAACATTTTACTTAGTAGGCTACTTAGTCCTCCCCGCGCAGGTCTGCATATCGGGAAACGCATCAATCCACTCAATCCACTCATCTCGGCCCATCGCCAACTGCTCCGCCTCCTCCCACCGTCCCAAGACTTATAACAACATCACAAGCATAAGAGTGGCATCTCTCATCAGACTATTCATTTATCTACCACGCACAATCAGCTTTTCATGCATGACGACAGGGTTGCAGTAAATCGAATTTCTAGCCGTTGCATTCTAGATAGGTCTACGGACCTCCCATAAGCGAAATCACGGACGACACTTTTTTATCTACATGTTAAGCTGGACAGCTGCCACGGCATTACGATATATATATAATATTATATATATACATATATATATATTTATATAACGTGCTCGCCATAGTCCGGTAATTTACTCAAGGCTGCCTGGCAACCCTACGTATACCCTACATAGCACGTGTGCCACGTGACACGGTCCGAGTTTCTAGGGTTTGCGTCAATTGCGTCTTTCGCCTTTTCGCAGTGAAAATGAAAAGAAAATCCGAATTTAGAAAGATAGAATCTTTTTTTATCAAAAGGTAGGTAGAAGGCAAAACACTGGCTGTACGATGACTTGCTGGATCCTATTGCAGGATTCCTTGTGTTCCTTTCGTTTGTTTTAATTATTTTTAAAACTGTTTTCCGTTTTCACCGTGTGACAAGGCTTGGCCTGCAGCGGAATACATGATGTCATACTGTAGCTGTAGAGGTACATGTATATAATTGTAGTGTTATGTGTTTTACTGACTGTTACATATTTATTATTATAATCAGGTGCAATAAATAAGCATCGATACAATCAACGTAGGCCTTTAATTATGGCATGCCCGAGATTGTCTTTGTCCATTACCTATTGAATTTAACCGATGATTAGTGTCGTCGTCGTCGGTGCCTCATTCGTCACTCCGAACATTGGCGGCATCATAGACAATCTTTCTCGGAAGTTTCGCCAGAGATCCTTCTGCTGTGTTGCTTGCATCACCCATTCACCAGCTCCATTGACAGTCCCGTACATTCCAATATTCCATCACGTCGTCCATTCACATTCTTCGTGGTCATCCTCTTCCTCTTGAGACTTGATCCTTCAGTTTCACCAATTATTATATCTTTCTCAAGGCAGTTTATTGTCTTCCTCATTATATGTCCGGAATACTGCAATTTCCTTTTAACTATTACGCTCCAGAGTTCTTTTCCACCCACTTCTCTATTAGGATTATTAGGATTAGTGTAGGCGATTTAATCACTATAATATAGTCATTAAGTCGCCTGCACTAATCCTATTTATTCTTCTTAATTATCCTAACCCTATAATATCACTCTTTATATTATATATAATTTATTATTATAGATATAATTTCTGAGATTGAGATTATCTTATGTTTTTGTAGGCTACAGCCTACAAGGCTAATGAGATTAGATAATTAGTCAACATTATATCTATGGACGACATCAATGACAATGAAGGGGGCTTCTTAGACTATATAACACGTGTGAGACTGTGAGTTGTAGTTTCTTCTTAGATTATAACACCTGTGAAATGTAGGGATGTATTGGTTCCTGTGCAACTGTGTAAGCTTATATAATTATAGTCCTACTTCCGTCTGTGGTTGCTTATTATGATAGTCAAGTATAATAGTCCAGTTGCAACAGAACTGGGTTGATGAACTTGATACCAGTACATAAAGAATTGCAATTATAATTAATATTTATTGCAATCTTGAAGGTCTCTCTTTTATCAGCACTGAAATAATAGAGTGATTTTGTTAAGGTGACAAATTAAAAAGCTACAATATTATTATTAGACCTAATATTATTATCATTACCATTGTCGCTAACATCGTTATCGTTATAATAATTATATTATCAAGTCCCGATATAACCTAGGGTCCTGGACAGGTTTGTAGGCCTAATTAATTCTATTCTGCTTTAACAGAACAAAGGACGAAACTAACAACCCACCTGAAAATCACAACTCCCAAGTTGAGGATGACCATGAGACACGCAACGAAGTGGAGGTTGCTGTTTATGGTGACGGGCGTTGTTTTTTGCGATGCCTAGCAGCAGTGCTATATCCAAGTTTAGCATGTGCAGAAAGGTTTAAATCAGGCCAAATCCGTTCAGTCGATATCGCTGCTAAGGAAACAGTTGTCGCTGATTTACTTAGAAAGGAAATTTGTAACGTTTTGAGAGAACACAGAGATGTGTTGCATGAAATGGCAGATAGTCTGCCGTTTTTGCTGGACAATACTGTTGATCGCAGATTTCTTTCGATTGACGATCGAATCTCGGCAATGTCACACCCTACCACATATGTTGGCAATGTTGAGATACTTGTTGCAGCATATCTTCTACGTAGCCTACACAGATACACCTTTTCTGTTCCTCTCCAGATGGGTTGAAGCTGGTCGCCAAATTGCCGCAGACATTATACACTCTCAGCAAACCTGTACAACTGATGTACAGTGAAGACAGTAAAATCCAGCCCGGTCATTTCAGTTTGCTGATCGCTGAAAAAGAACTACATCGTGGAGAAAATGAATGCGATTTCAAGCAGTCATTGAAAGATGTATTATCCGATCCTAGCAGACCAACTGGCCAAGACGGATGTGAAGCTTATTTCAAAGACGTTCTGAACGACCATGCAGGTGTAAGCAGTTTAGCATCAATCCCTCAACAAGAATCATTTCAGGATGATGCAGTCGTTATAACTTTGACAGAATCACGAACTTTATGCCGCAGTTTGTCTGAGCATAACTTGCACAAGAACACTCAGTTGTACGAAGAAGCCAACATTTCGACGTTATTATCATCTGGGAAGACAGAACTCACAGAAGTACCAGAGTGTGACCCAGCAGCATGCGTTAGCTCATCTGCAATGCCATATGACTATGGTATGGATAAAAAAGAACTCAGAGAAAAATCTTTGGAAATTAGACCGGTGCAAACCACCAACACTTTACGTCATTTTCGACGAAACGGCCGTCACTACGTAAGCTGTACAGCTTGCTGTAAGTTTCAAGATTTGGTGAAAAGACTTTCAGTAAAATGTCAGGTGCCACCTATTGCTCTGGAGTGTGGAGTAATTTTTCGAAAAGAAACGGTACGGAAGCACTTGCAGCAGCCTTATCATTCTCAAAGCTTGAAGGCTCATCGTATGACAACCTTATCTCCGGTAGACGCTGTGAAAATGTCTGATATGGGAAGATCAATCTCAAAAGTCAATGAGAAACTGGCAGAGAAAGTCGGCAGTCTTTTCGTACACGCATATGGAGATGCAAAGAAATTAACTCTGAGTGCATTTTCATTTCCTGCAAGAGTTGTTATCAGTACTATGGCATCTGCTTTCTCATGGAATTGCGGTAAAATGACAACTGAGCAAGATTGGAACTTACAGTACTTGACGCCAGCATCTCACAAAGAATTTTTGCAATGCATTGTACAAAGTCACCAAGAAATTCTTGCGAAAAAGCTGACCAATGATGTATTGGCATTATCCATACGATGCGATGGAACCGTAGACAGAACGCAAATTGATAAAATTTACGTTATGGCGAAAGTGGTCAGAGGGGTTGGTTCAGAGGAACAATACTTCTTAGGTGCCAGCGAACCTCGTTGCCGAGGCGCTAAGGGGATTCTCGAAGCTCTGGAAGAAGCATGCATTAACACAGTTGGAGAATCTGCTGCAAAGCATATACTAAGACACGCGTCCTCTTTGGTGACGGATGGAGCGTCTATCAATACAGGTGAGAGGTCTGGCTTATGGACTCTATTTCGAGCCAAAATGAGGGATCATCAATCAACATCTGTCCCTTTGTTAACAATCTGGTGTGCAGTTCACCGTTCGAATTTGGCTTGGAAATCTACCAGCAACTCTGTCAGTGAGATTGGTCATATATTTCAGAATCTGGTAGCCCTGTCCACATATTTTCACACATCAGGTCTCAGATCAAGGGAACTTCGGGAAGTCGCAGATCTTAACAACTCTCACCTCGTTGCGCTTCCTAAGCTTTTTGAGGTTAGGTGGTCTGAGTTTTCATACGCATTAGTAAATTCGGTTCTGGTATCATGGTTTTCGCTTGTTCTTTATATGCGGCAATCCAAAGATAAAGCTTCAAGTGGTTTTTTGGCATTTCTTCTAGATGAGGATAAACTCGTACTCCTGTCATTTTTGGCTGATGTTCTCACTGTCTTCAGCAGATACCAGAAACTGCTGCAAGGAGATGGCATCACTATTCGCGACATTGAAAAGACAACTAAGTCGGTAAAAGCACGGCTGTTAGCTTTAACAGAAGATGACTTACCAGGAGGGTGGACTAAGGCTCTGAAGAAGGAACTTGTGTTACAGCCAGATGGCGTAACAAAGATCCTGAAAGGAATTGAGCTAATGAGGACAAAGAAACGCCGCAAAGAACACCACCAATATGTTTCCGATTGCAGGGATGTCAATGCTGTTTGTAGAGAAGTGGTTGCCTCGCTAGTCGAGTTCCTTGACCAACGCTTTGATGTGGATGCTCAACTGATGCGTACTGCGAAGTCCTTTGCCACTCTACAACCTTCAGCAAATTTGGAAGGAGTTCACAGCATGCTCTGTCCTGATCTCGCTTTGTCCGAGCTATCTCTTGAGTTTTGGGAGTTGCTTGAAATGGACAATATTGAAGCTCTTAGACAGATGACACTGGCACAAAAAGTTCGCTTTCTTGCATCATCTGACTCATACAGACAGGGCTTTTTTTAACGTGCAGTTGTACACAAAATATGCAGTTCTAAATGGATTTGTGCAGTTGTAGAAGCACTTCTGTCACAAGTTCTGTGCAGTTAAAACCAAAGATATTATAGTCTACGACTATAAGGTCTTTGTTAAAACTACCAAAAAGGTCATTGTCCTCCGATTTGAAGTAATTTACCATGGAGGATGGGAAAGGAAAGAAGGAGTTGTGCAGTTCTAAAAATTCCTTAAAAACAGCCCTGCATACAGAAGTGTGACAACGGTCTTGGCCCGTCTTCTGGCTGCTAAACCTCACAGCGCAGACGTTGAACGTCTTATCAGCACAAGCTCCGCTTTAAAATCTACCGGCAGAAGCAGTATGTCGGTCAACTCCGAAAATGAATACTTGTACATTTATCACAACATGCCGCCATTGATAGAATGGGATCCTAGGGCGTCCGTGCTTCTGTGGCTGCAAAAGCGAGTCCGTAGAATGAGGGACACACCAAAAGCATCAAAACAACGTTGGTTTAAGGGAATATTTACACTTTCTGCAAGCGAACAGGCAGAATGCGATTACTCTTTTAGTCAAGATATCACCTCTGATGTTGCAAAACCAAAAGCATTTTGATCTCTAAAGTAAGTGTACGTGACCCGCCAAGGCTCGTTATGCGAGGAATAGCTGAATTGGGGAAATTTTGATACGGTCTAGGATTATTTGCGATCCTTCATGTTTATATGCTTTAATTCATGTCTATTGTTTAAAATGGTTGAAGTTGTAAACACAACAGCAGAGAAGCCCTGTGCTCCGCCTGGCTTTCGTTTTTAACTAATTATTTTGTTACAAACTGTGAATCTTGCATTTGATTTCGTTTCGCTAAGCGTTATTTGACTTGCATCAGACAGCTTGTTTGAATATGCCATGTCTTTATCTATAGACTTGTTTTCTTGTATTTTATGTCAATAGAGTTGTCGGTAGAAATTTAAAGTTAAATTCACGGCAAAAATGTCTTATAATCTTGTTTGTTGCAATAATAGTTTAATTAAAATATATTAGCTGCTTATATTGTTTATGCGATTGTATGTAAAAAAGTAACTGCACAAAACCTGATTTTCAACTGCACAAATTGGTTTTCCAACTACACACTTTGTGTCTAGATGCGCGTTAAAATAACCCCTGGATGACAATGTGTGATACTTTAGAAGACAATGAATGTGTGGTATTTTAGCAGACACTGCTGGGTCGGGAGCGATCCTTTGTATACTAACCTTGAAAGGGGGCGTAATGAACGTAATGATTGAAATGCCTACCATATAGGGTACTTGGTACGCAAGGAACTTACTACAGGCCAGGGTACTAATTATAATGCGTAGTATATACTTGATACACAGAACACTTACAAAAGGATAATATAATCTACACCATATTTACTATACCCAGGGCACTGAATGCAGAGTGCATGTATACTTACTACATGGTACTTTGCTGAAGTGAGTGAGCATTGGATGCGATCGGTAAGTGTTACAGGTTGTGAAGGCAGAATGGTGGTAGCACTTCCTCGTTTGTGGATCGTAGTCGCCAGCAAAGCATGTGGACGAAGTGGCACAGGACCTCATGCAGCTCGTCAGGTGGAAGAACCTTCCGATGAGCTGGACACCATTCGCAACGTAGAAACCACGAACGATGCTCAGCATCACGCCTTCGACCAGACAAACATACATGTATTAAGTCTATGCATCAACTGTGTCTGGCTGGCTGAATAATCGGATTAGTAATCGGTTGACTAATCGGTTGACTAATCGGTTGATTGATTGACTGGTTGATTAAATGACTGATTGATTGATTGACTGAAGAACGGACCGAGTCGTTTGCTGACTGACTAATTGATTAATTAACAAATTGGTTATTTGATTGATTGATTGACTGATTGCCTGACTGATTGACTGACTGACTGATTGCCTGACTGATTGACTGACTGACTGATTGCCTGACTGATTGACTGACTGACTGATGGATTGACTGGTTCATTGATTTACTGAATTCGCTTAATCACTGACTCACAGAATTTCCGTCTGGAAACTTGTAGGCCTAGACGGACTACATTAATGTCCACTCTACTTTTTTTACACAATGTGCTTACTCAATGGTACTGACCGACCTCAAAGATACAGAGTACTTCAGCATGATAATGGAATGGTGAGTGAATGTGAGTGTTCGATTTCACTGATCATTTCAAAGAATAACTTTATTCTTCGGCAGAGCAATCGTTCAATAGATTTCACGCAAGAACTGAAACCCAGAAAATGTGTTCTTATAATTACGGGTTTCGGGATATTTTTTGTTTCGAAGTATTTACTAGACTACGCTTATCATTTTATCCTGAATGTTAGCATGCTGAACAACTGAAAAGGAGAATCTAGCCTTAGGGGCCGTCCATAAAGTACGTCATGCTATTTTTGACCATTTTTGACCCCCCCTCCCTCCTGTCACAAACTGTCACAAATCTCGGACCCCCCCTAAAGTACGTCACACTTTCGAACAAAAAATTTAAAAACAACCATTTACCTAACCCTCTAAACCCTAGGATACTATCCCTAATCCCTCTGATAGTGACGCGTGTCCCCAAACGCTTTGATAGTGACGGGAAATCAACTTTTATCCCGCCAGGCCGGGTTTTAGACACGCCTGGCCGGGCCGGGTCGAATTTTAGGTACTAAGGACAAAAATATAATAAAGAAATTAAAAAATAAATGTGTGACGTCACACATGGCCTGACCCCCTCCCCCCTGTCACAAACTGTCACACTTTCTTACACCCCCTCCCCCACTGGAGCGTGACGTACTTTATGGACGGCCCCTTAGTAGCCTACCGAAAGACAACTAACAATCGACACTTTGTCAAACGCCTAGCTTTTCACTCTCAATATTTCACAACAATTTAAAGAAGAGTACATTATCAAACGCCCATTTATTCTTCTGCCTACCGCCGCTCAGTCCTCCAAGAAAGGCGCCTCTCGCCTTCTTTCGGATTGAAAAAGGCCTTTGACAATGTGAAGCCACCGCATCGTCGTCTTCATCTTCCTCGTCATTACTTTGAACATCGAGATGGCTGATCAAGTAGCGCTCGAGCCAGGCAGCCTCGAGAAAATGACCCATGAAAATGAGAACAACGAGGCAAAGCAAGAACGTCGCCATCTTCCTGTTAAAAAGGTGTTTGATGCAGTTGAACATTTGAAAACTTGCTGAGAAGCCTGTCCAACATTCATGGGCGGAGTTTATCAGAGGCTAGGGGGCTAAGGGGGCTAAGCCCTTCCAAGAAGACCCAGATTCATTTTTTCTACCGTGTAAATGGTTTATTTTCTCGGGCTTAGCCCCCCCCCGCCAAGATGGCTTTAGCCCCCCCCCAAGAACGGAAACCAAACTCCGCCCATGCTAACATTTAAAACATATCAAGACATTTCAAGACGGCAACACCGTACAGTCAAAATAGGCTATAATATAATTATATTATTATCAGATTGAATTGTTGACTACAAAAAATAGCTCAAATATGCACCATTTTTGGATGTGGATTTTGCTAACTAAACAGGAATCAACTTTGCCGAGTATTTTTAACCGCATTGACAGAATATTTCTTTTGATTGTATAAATCGTATATTAGTAGGCCTTATCGCTACCACTTACCGGTAGGCCTATCTCGAGATTTCCTCAGCGCCCGATAGATCTAACAAGCAGGAACAAGTTCACTCATATATGCGCTCTGTTGAAACGAGATGGGGCCTATGTCGGCGGGACAGTTATATATGCTGAGAATTGGTTGTAGTTCAAGACCTAGGATATAAATTGAGACAGTCGTGGCTGGTGTTTAGAATTCTCGAGGCAAGAAAGACACCATTATAGGAAGGAGCAGCATCGGGCTGTGAATTATTATTGTATAAGTTTTGAGTGAAACACCTGCACAGACATTGCAAGAGGCGCAGTTTTACTGCAACTTAATCTATAGATTCTGACCATAATCATAGTTATTAAAATAACTATGATTACGGTCAGACTCTAAACTACATGTAAGTTGCACTTATTAATATTATTGCGCCTACCGTATAAGGAAATCAGTGTTTAGAATACTTCGTAAGAGACAGAAATTCACTCAGCCTATTCCTAAACAATAGCCTATCATCCATACTTTACCAGCGGACACCTCTGCTATATTCCACGATTTACTAATAAGACCTTCGACTACGATTACCACGTCTCCGCTGTTATTATAGTATATCCTAACACGATCTGTCGTAAGCAAAATTCTGAGTGCAGACTATACATCGGAAATGGCATTCCAAGCGTTCAGACCAAACGTCTGACCAGTCATCTTGCATCTCTCATACATTAATTCTGAGTGAATTTCTGACAGCAGTTGATTGACTCATTCTTGCGCGTGACAAACTGGACCTTAGCTCAAGGCATAATTGAAGACAATCACATAATTTATAGACACAATTGATCTAAGTTTCAGTTGCTCTGCCATTTGTTATTATTTTAGCCGGACTGACACAGTTCATCATGAGTGACGAATGCATTGTCTGTTTTCAATTGTTTATTGATTCAGAGCAGGCGTTTGACTCGGCATACCTTCGCTCGCTCCTCGATTGGAATTTCGTGCTAGAAGTCAACATGCCTTCTCGGCTTCTTACCATGCCATAGCTTACCAATAAGTCAGTCAAAGTATCAGAGACAGACACAGAGAGATAGACAGGTCCATAAGAAAGAGAGAGACAAACAAGAAAGAGGATCAGAAGGTAAGAAGTTGATACTTATCTTTACCTTTTTAAAAATATTCCCATGTCATCTGCCTACGGCTAAAGGTAACTGTAGCGTAATTATCTACAAACCTCTATCCTGAACATTATTAACAGAAACTATCTATTGACCATCATAAGTGGTCTATTATACTAAATGCATGGCACTACACAATTAATAGTCCGAAATGCAAATCGGCGAGACCGAGGTGGTCTATCCGGCTGAGTTCTACAAGTCTCTCAATTCCTTTTTCTTTGTTCGTGGTTGGGCTGGGAGCGCCTCTGAGTAGTTTCTTGAAGGGACGCTATATAAATGCTCGGAATGAATGAATGAATGAATGAATGAATGATAACAACGAAGGATAACGTCGACGATAATTGTAAATACCGAAAGAAAACAAGACAACAAAAGACTGCATGACATCCATTTCTAATAAGAACTCGAAAGTTTTGCTCATTTGGGAACTGCATTTTTACATTTCTTAACTGAATATTCATTAATTGCCATCTAAATATGCATAATTTCTAATTAAATGTTCATTATTTGCACATCTGATTATTCATCAATTCCTGAAACGATGTCCATAAGGTGCAACGTGAGTAGGCATCAATTTCTCAATATATAGCAACTAAATTTTAGAAAGCTATCTCAAATTCTCATCGGTGAATTATTATTACAGTGATTGATCCAAACATGTTACATAACTAAAAAAAAACACCATTGTAACGTTAACTATACAGTCACCAAGAATCTTCAAGTGTCGTTTAGTTTGTTTTAGATTAATCCAATAAAATACAAGACGAATTATCGATTAAGATTTCTTTAAAATAATTCAATATGCACTGTGTCATGGGGAAGGATCCCTTATGGCAATATAAAAAATATCTACTAAATATTCGTCGATTTGCAGAATTCCAAAATACTTTCAATCTCTGCATAATGAACTAATGCTGGTCAACATTTAATAAAATCCTGTCATCCAATAATGACGTAAGTTACTGTCACTACCATAAAAATCTAGGGTTTTAAATCTAGTTTTAATAGGGAACTTTATGCTCAGAGGCTTTTGGGTGATCAATATTAGAATGAGCTAGGACCTAAAACAAATGTAGCTGAGATTCGTTTAAAGATTATATTATAAGAAACAATATCAAACAGTAAAATACAATATCATTAATCTTATCTACTTATTTGTGGCGTATTAGGCCCTATCTAAGATATATTAGAGCTTGTTTCTTAACTTCCACGTTGGACTTCTCCAGCGTAGATGTAGAAGTTCTTCAATTCGTATGGATTGGAATGAAGGTTCGAAGAGGAAGGAAGGTCACCTTCTTCTTGCTTGCCGACGTTCCCAATTCTCTTCTGTAGCTGTGTAGACGGAGAATGCTGTAGCTGGGCACAGCACTCGGTAGTTTCGTCCACCTCGTTGAATCTTCACAAGCAACGGTAACTTCTTGTCGCTTGCACGTCTTTTCAACCTCGTCTTGTTGTCGTTTCGCCCCTTTCTTCTGCCGTCGAAATACAATCGCAATTGTAATTTCGAATTCGACCGTCTCCCGATGTCGATCACAGTTCACTCGCCAAGTGTCACATCAAACTTCGCAAAGTTTCGTTCGACACGCCCTGGTATCTCAATTCCCAAGGTCTTATAGTCTCTAGTGGAACAGGCCGACAGCGTGTCGCCTTCCACACCCAATTCCACCGTCAGATCTTCTGAATTACCGACGAGGAACGCCACATTTGTCAATGGCCGCCCTCGCTCAGAAATCTCGTCTTCTTCCTCCACTCGCTCCTCGCTGACTAACTTTCTTCGTCTGCTGTGTTATCGTCTGCTGACGTTGACGCTGCTTTCCGCCCTCCGTTGTATATCAAGAATTGTTGTAGCGCGTGTATATTCGTTATTATTATTTATTAACTTAAGCCACAAGTAATAATAATTATCATTTACAATACGCCACATATTGTCTAGCTTAATTCTTACCTATATCTAATACTTATACAATGCATCGTTTAATAGGTTTGTTTGATAAGAAGCATTCTACCGCTACAAATGCCCCTCCTTCAAAAGACTGTTTACAGGCTTTAACAAACTCACCTACTTAACAAACTAACCTAGTAAACTAATTTACTTACTATACACAACATGACAACTAATACACTTTACTCACTGGCTTACACTTCTTCATTTACTTTATCTCAACTTATACTATACAATCCCTCTGCTCAAATAGTCGGACATAACATTTTCGGACCCTTTAATATATCTAATGTTAAAGGAATAGTTTTGGAGTGCCAAACTCCATCTCATCACCCTTGCATTTTTCATTCGACCCTCTTTCATATATTGCAATCCGCAATGGTCTGTCTCAATTGTAAATGTTTTTCCGCAAAGATATCGGTCGAATCTGCTTATTCCCCACTTGATTGCTAAACACTCTCTCTCTTCCACAGAATATCTTCTCTCTCGCTCTAACAGCTTCCTGCTCGCATACGCTATGGGATGATTCGTCCCCTCGTACTGCTGCATTATCACACATCCGATTCCACTCCCACTTGCATTAGTTTGTAGGATGAAATTCTTCTCTAAATTTGGAAGTCTCAGAATTGGTTCTTTTGCCAATTCGTTTTTCAACTTTGTAAAGCTATCCTCCAGCTCTTCATTCCATTCTACTATTCCAGGTGCTATCTTCTTCGTTAAGTCACTTAACGGTGCCATGATCTCCGCACAGTGTGGTATGAATTTCCGATAATAATTTATCGCTCCAAGAAAACTCCTGACTTGTTTTTCGTCTTTGGACGTGGCATGTCTACTATTTTATCAACTGATTTCTCCTTTGGACTTATGTCATCCTTGTTCAACGTATGTCCCAAAAAGTCAATCTTTCCTTATCCTATTGAACACTTCTTCGGCTTCAATGTCAACTTCGCTTGTCTCACTCTTTCGAAAAATATCTCCAATGTCTTCAAATGTTCTCTCCATCCTTTATTATGCGCTAGAATATCGTCGACATAACTTTCAAGATTTTCTGTTCCGTGAAGAATCTTCCTAATTAATCGGTTGTAACTTGACGCACTATTAATCAATCCAAAGGGTACTTCATATTGCCTCGACTCACTTAACTCACTATTATTATTAACTTAAAGTTCTACTTATTATATATGTGTTACCTTATCAACACATGGCATTCATCCATCCTAGTTCTCACAATGAATGACCTTTGTCATTTCACGAACATCTCATCATCTTAACTAGGCAACAATAGTACTTTGCTCACTGGACCTAGTACTTCTTCTTAACTACTTTCTCATCACTCAACTGTTTTCTAATTATCTAAGTGACTCAACATCACACTCAGATACTATATTCAACTCATTTTCATCTTAGTGCTTAACTACTACACAACTACAATAATTTTACTACTACCTCACTTGATCCTAAAATTCACCTGACCACTTAACATAACTCACTGAACTACTTAAAATAAGCAACTCAACTTCACTTATCTCATACTGTATTCTATTTACACTCACTCTTGATTATATAATATTCTGCACAAGCTAATGTCAGCTTCTATTTGCAGCATCTCTTCTCATGCTTTGATAGTTCCTCCTTTCTACATCTACTATTCTACCAGTATCTCTTTTCACCTTCTCGTACAAATTCAACGTAATGCCATTTTTTGTTTCTAGTTCATCTGTGTGTTCCTCGTCAACATTCAATGCATCTGCATCAACATCAGATTTCCATTTAACATCTTCTGTTTCATTTTGTTTACTGACATACGAGTCCAGTATCTCTTCTTCCTCATTTTCTCCTACTTTTCCATCATGTACAACTGCCGAAATGCATGTCACTGTCTTGACATCTTGCATTTCTCCACATTCTCTTTTGTAGTCTTTACTACCTTTCCACTTTTCAACATTACTGTTAGGACATGACCATTCTCCGTCATTCCATAACCTACTTTTCCATTTATTCTCATCATTGTATCCTCTACAATTCACATTCTGTCTTCTTCCAGAATTATCGCCTTGTTCTCTTCTGTACCATGGTCTACTGTTCCAATGGTTTCCCCGACTTCTATTCTCATCTCCTCCACTTCTAAATCTCCAATTTAAATCATTAGGTCTATCATACCTAACTCCATAATTACCATTAGACTCTCTCATCACATGTCTATAGTTTTTCCAATTACACCTGTTTGTGTCACTCAGGTTCCACTTTATATTTCTCCTATCCACATTTGGATTCTCTTTGTATCTTCTATACATCCACTCATTGGATCTTCTAGACTGAGTCTCATTAGACTTATCTCTATCCTCAACATTTCTCCAGTCTACTTTTTGCTTCCAACATTTATTCTGATTTACTCGACTATTATTCAATTCACTTCTTCCACCTGTGATTAAATATTTATTATGCGTCTCTACCAATCTCAATGGTTTATTTTCTATGTTGTCTTCGTTACCATCCCATTCAATTGCTCTTTCCATTTGTTTCGTCATAGTTTCATTCTGACTCTGCAACTCCTGTATCTCTTTTACTGACACATTCAAGTTCGGCATTTCCGCAACTTTCAATGGTTTGTATTTTGTTACCTTTCTAGCTTCTGCTCTAGTTTCCACAACTGCTACTGTCATTAATTTTTCATCTTGATTCCTTAGCACATCGTCAGAAAATCTTACTGTTTTCTTTGCACCAATAGGTCTTTCTTCATGTTCTGTTTTTCTAATCAGTATTCCTTTGTTTTCCACTTTAGTACTATTCTCAATTATTTCTTTTGGTTCATGATTTGTCACACTCTCAGTTCTTTCATCTTTAACCATGTACTTCAATCCTTTGATTTTCCCAATTATTACTGGCTTTATCGGTTGTTCCATCACCATCGCTTGTACTTCACCATTAAAATGTTCACTCTCTATGTACACCTTAGCCAATGGGAAACATCTTAAACTCCCATCAACTAAAACACAATGTGTTTCTTCACCAGTCAATGCTTCTTCATTTATCAAAGAACGTTTTACAATACAACAACTTGCGCCTGTGTCGTATAAGCATCCCACTGTGTTTCCATTAACTGTTACTTGGTATTCACTCTTGTCTTCAAGGCTAATACATCCATCATTGTCTTTTATCACCATTGCACTGGCTGCCATGTACATTGGTGGTATTTTATTATGTTCACCCTGTTTCATCTGTTGTTCTCCTCTTGTAACTTCAACCACTCTCTGTATTTCACTTTCTGGCTTAACCAAGTGTGCTCGACTTTCAAATATTTGTACTGCTGCTGCAGTGTGTTTAAATGTACCCCTGTTCTTCTTTGGGCACTGATATGCCTTATGGTTTTGTTCTCCACAGAAAAAACAAGTAATCTTATGTCCAGTTGCAACTTCTCTTTCCCTACTGAACCCTCGGTTTTGATGTGCACCCTGATTTATCTTCACATCGCTTCTACTCATGTTCAGATTGTACCCAGACTGTTCCTTGGGTCTGTGTTCAAACGGTCTACCGTTCAACCTGTCACTATGGAATTTCACATCCGGTTTTGCAGACTGCTCGCTGTATTTATAACCGTGCGCTTCAATGTGTGATTCCGCACAAACCAACATATCCTTCAAACTCATCTTACCTTTCTCTTTTATGAACATACGAAGTTCAGTACTGCATGTCAGGTAAAACTGATCTTTCAACAAAAGATCTTCCACTCCTTCGTAAGTTCTTTCAAATCCCGCTTGTGCTAACCACTGCTGCATGTACCTTCTCAATCGATGTATAAAACTAGAAGGTGTTTCTCCGGACTCCATTTTACTGGTTTTGAACCGGTTTCGGTAACCACCTTCAGTCTGTTGAAATCTTTTCAACAGCTGAGTTTTCAAACACTCATAATCTTGCACTTCTTCTGCGGACAACCTTTGGTATACTTCCAGTGCTCTACCTTCCAAATGTCTAGCTAACGTCAATGACCAAACTTCTCTTTTGACTTCATATGCGACACAGGTTCGCTCGAATCTCAACAAGTAGGCATCTAAGCAATCCTTTGACTCGTTGAATATAGGAAATTTGATATTTCTGATTCCTTTATTGCTTTCTCGGTGATCTCCCTGTTGTTGACCATCCCCGATCCTCATGTAGGCATTCTCGTGCTCTTGGTTTTGCTCCCCTCTCGAATCGATCTCACGCATTCTCACTTGTGCTTCAAGTCTCTTTATTTCTAACTGGTGTTCACGCTGTTCTCTGGCTTCTGTTTCAGCACTCCTAATTGCTTCCAATTCCACTTCAGCCTTCTTTGCTTGCATTGCAGCCTCTGTTTCAGCTTTTCTCGTTGCTGCTTCTGTTTCAGCTTTTCTCGTTTCTACTTCCATCTCAAGTCTCTTGACTTCTGCTGCTGTTTCAGCTAATTTCATCTCTTTGGCGATCTCCCTCTCAGTCGCTCTATCTTGTCTCCATTCTGCCTGTCTTTCTTTGACAAAGGCACGTATCTCGTCCCCTTCCATGTTCATCCGTTTGGCAATTTCTAACCAAGCTTCAAAATCACTTACAGACATACTGTCTTACTTGCTGACTAGCAACTTATGACAAAAATATTGGCAACCACGTGCGCTATTTAAATTTCTAACAAATAGAAATTGTTCAATTCTGCAAAGAATCAATTCAGTTTCACAACAACAACTAATCTCTAATAGTTCATACAATCTACTGCAGTATCTTCAATCTACAATTTCCGATTTAGTCTCTAACAATCTCCTAGCTATAATTGTTCAAAGCTTTTCTAATACTGTTCAAAAGACAGTTTTTTACTGACTCAAATCTTTACTGACTCAAATCTTTACTGACTTAAATCTTTACTGACTTAAATCCCGAACGGGCCCCCCACTCTTGTCACTACCATCAAAATCTAGGGTTTTAAATCTAGTTTTAATAGGGAACTTTATGCTCAGAGGCTTTTGGGTGATCAATATTAGAATGAGCTAGGACCTAAAACAAATGTAGCTGAGATTCGTTTAAAGATTATATTATAAGAAACAATATCAAACAGTAAAATACAATATCATTAATCTTATCTACTTATTTGTGGCGTATTATCTAAGATATATTATAGCTTGTTTCTTAACTTCCACGTTGGACTTCTCCAGCGTAGATGTAGAAGTTCTTCAATTCGTATGGATTGGAATGAAGGTTCGAAGAGGAAGGAAGGTCACCTTCTTCTTGCTTGCCGACGTTCCCAATTCTCTTCTGTAGCTGTGTAGACGGAGAATGCTGTAGCTGGGCACAGCACTCGGTAGTTTCGTCCACCTCGTTGAATCTTCACAAGCAACGGTAACTTCTTGTCGCTTGCACGTCTTTTCAACCTCGTCTTGTTGTCGTTTCGCCCCTTTCTTCTGCCGTCGAAATACAATCGCAATTGTAATTTCGAATTCGACCGTCTCCCGATGTCGATCACAGTTCACTCGCCAAGTGTCACATCAAACTTCGCAAAGTTTCGTTCGACACGCCCTGGTATCTCAATTCCCAAGGTCTTATAGTCTCTAGTGGAACAGGCCGACAGCGTGTCGCCTTCCACACCCAATTCCACCGTCAGATCTTCTGAATTACCGACGAGGAACGCCACATTTGTCAATGGCCGC